>JAMKCH010048825.1:0-10755 GCA_023653785.1 Ophioderma brevispina
GGATTAGAACTGTTCCATAGAGAAAACTATGGCTATACTTTTTCCCGCAACATGATTCGCATTTCCCAGGCTTCGAATTATATTTCGTCCCGCCGTGTCTCGCTTGGTGCAGTTGGTATAATGACCAATAGAAACACACTATCACTGTGATTGTGGTTCCTAATACAAAGTCCGATTTTGGCATAAACATATCTATCCAATTGATTGACCACTTTTCCTTTTCCAATATTGTCCTGTTACAAGCCGATCCAAAATATTTCCCATCGTCACCTACTAGATTCTTTCTGCTGCGTATTATTTTCCCATTGGTATATTTCATCAGGGCAAAGATGCTAAGGCTTGTGGTAGTTTTTTTGATGCATTTGTTTTCAGTATTTGATTTGTCCTCCGCCTTTTCAGCTTTGATTCATTATGACGGTCCAATATGAGAGTATCTAACGCCGTGGGCGTTAAAGTTCCAGCCCATTCGATTGCCGTGAGACGAAAGGAGGGCTTCCATAAAGGCACTCGTAAAGCAAAACACCCACTAAACCGCTGAAAACAGTTAATAAAAAAACAAAACACACGATTAATGGCACCAGTGTCTAACGTTAACTTTCAAGAGCTTGAAACTATTTTAGGTTCTCCGACCAGCTGACATCACAATAGTGACACATTTCGCTTATCAAAATGATTTATACAACATTCATAAAATATCACGGATCCAGCTGTTGTCGGAATAAACAAGAATTGTCTTTAAAAGGACATCTCGGGATTATACTTCTCCAAGTAATCGATTATGAAACCACACTTCAATAGCGCTGTTGCTGCGATGCCTACTAGTGTGCATTTTTTTCATAAACAATGAAATTTTGCATGGGTATTTGTACATACAACAAACTTTATTGCAAAGATGGAGGCATTTAGATTTTCACCGTGATGACCAAAGTCAACGTTATATATATCTAAATACATAGTTTTTGGAACCGTGTTTTGAAGCTATATACCAATTGTCCTCGATGTCAGAGAAAATTGAGCTGGCCTATATGCGACCTAGAGTTTTAAAGTAAAAACACAACGTCAAAGGTCATATTGAACTCTACAGGGGGTCAAATCAAAATAGCCCTTATTTCGCTCAAAACAGTTTCAAATTCTTCGTCTTCCCTAACAATAAATATTCGAAATAGTTTAGCAGATGTATAATGCATTCTATTAGGACAGATATAAAGGATGTTTACTAAGGCAAATATAAATGATGTTGTAAGACTAACAATTTGAGATCATTTTGATTAAAATCAGAGCTATTTTTCATTTTTAACTCCTTTAAGGGGAGGGGGCCAAACGGTTGACCTTAACTCAAAACTATACCATACACAGTAGTTTTCAAACTATGCTTTTTCGGAATCCTCGTGATCTCATGAATAGAGTGGTAGCATTTTTAACGGGATCAAACACTTTTGTATCTTTACTTGTATAATCTTGACGATCTCTAGCTCTAAGTATCCTTGAAATCCATGCCTCCAATCTCAAATTAACTTTAAAGCACCAAAATTCCAGTGCGTAATTTCAATATTTTTAGGAAACATTGAACCATTTGTTATTATTCAATCGTCACTTTACAGCACCTTATCAAGTCCTTTCCCAACTAATCGATCTGGTTATTGCGCCATTGATGAAATCTGACGTTTTTCTTTTTAGCGTTCCCCAAGTCATTGGATGGCTATGGTGGTGTCAGGATTTTTTCACTGATAAGCAGGCGGTGGCGGCCAAGCTCATTCATTATAGCAACTACACCAAAAAGTCAAAAAATACAGCACACTGATTGGAACCCCACAAACCAATTTGGGTGTCTTGATGTGGATCGCCTCATGGGTGTTCCATGACCCATACACCTCGTCCTCGTTCGTATTCATACAAAAAATCAAAACTAACCCTTCAGCGGAGTTTATTCTTCAACTCCACGGTTTTGGGCATAAGAAAATATCATTGACAAATCAATATAAAAATCAGAATTTGGTCTCACGATTTCGCTTTTACGGTGTTAAACCAATGCGACGTCTGAATTTTGATTTCATTGGCCGCCCTCCCCAGTGAGCAAGTTGATCCAGGGCCGCGTGGTATCCATGATATCGACGCTCCTAACATGGCCGCTGTTTTTTGAGACTGGGGCGGATTGGGAACATGTCTGGGTTTCACCTTACCTCTTGTTCGGCACTGGCTGCGAAGTACATGTACATTGTTACTCACTCTGAACACGGGACGGACATCTTAACGTCCCCTCCGAAGACAGGAGTGACTTTCATATTTCTTGCCCAATTCCCAAGTGAACCATGGGAGAGAGCGATTCCTTGATATTTTAATCAATACTGGTATACAGATTAATCCAGAATTTTGGGTAAATTGCGCACAGCAAGCACCCTAAGAGTATCTTAGAGTATTCTTCTTCTTTATTTCCATATCATCGACAGTTATAATAGGTACAGAGTACAATACAAAGGAAGTGACGAGAATATAATATAATACATGATATGGCGGAGGTGACCAAAAGGCCAAAGTTGGCCATACGAGGGCATCCCCGTTCAAAAAATAATATAATTACAAAAATAAAATAAAAACTAAAAACTAAAAAATGTTGGCAACAAATGTTTATGTAGCTATTATGACCCCGTCTTGAGTCAGACAAAACCCTGCAAGAAAATAAAAGTTAGATCTAGGTTTTTTTAATTAGCGCATCACCATATGATGCTAACTGTTTTTAAACGCATAAGGGGGGTTTTTAGAGCACTTAATAGACGGTGATAATTCATTCCAGTATTGTGTGCCGCCTTGTTCTTATCCCTCTAGAAGTCAAAACTTGTTTTACAATGTTTACTAAAATTCTCTGTGCTTCGGTGTTCCGACGTTTCTATATTAAAGTAATTAGAAGGCATGTGAAGTTGGTGTGAACAAAATTGTACACTTAACACCCCAAGATCGAGTTTGTAAAATCATAGATCCGTTAGAATTTTTAACTGTTGAAAAGGTTGTCCTGACTGAGCTCTGTAGTGGTCTTACTTGTAATTCTGACGGCTCTCTGTTTGATCTGATAATTTTCGAGAATATGTTTTTACGTGTTACCCCATGCCATAATTCCATAATTAAATAGGGAGAGACAATCGAGCAAATAGGGTGTTAAATATGATTTTGGACACAAAATATTTCATTTGTTAATAATACCAACTTTCTGGAGAGTTTTGGAATAGCCTCAATGTGGAGTTTCCGAAGAAGGGTACCAAGTAGATTTTAGGTCAATTATACGCCAGAAATTTGGTTTGATTGACTATTTAATTCAACACCGTCCAAATATATTTTATTGTATTGTATCTGGTTAGTCTTTTGGAGTGTACCCAGGATCATATAATGGGTCTGTCTGGGATTAACGAAGTTTTGTTTGCTTAAACCAAGTCAAGACTTTTTGCCTTGCTTGATTGATCAAGCCAGTTTTGCTACTGAGATCTCGGTGTGAATATAATATAGTAGTATCGTCAGCATAGAGAATAAACTTAAAATAGATGACGAATAAATAATATCATTGATATATAGAAAAAAAGAAGTGGGCCAAGAATTGATCCTTGTGGAACTCCAATCTCACTTTACAGTATTGATGCTCATGTTATATTGTACTACTGAGTTCTATCATGACGATAATCTTCTGAACCAGTCCCAGGCAACACCTCTAAACCTAATATTCTAACGTGTACAAAAAATATCATGGTGTTATTGGTCAAATGATAAACCTAACCGCTATGGCCACGCTCTCCTGACGTGTTGACTAATGCTCACCCCGCTCTTTAGATTGGAAATCGCGAACAAACGAGTATGAATACACATGGATACAGGAAAACACACACCAATCCAATGCGTACTGGTCTGTAATTGACGCTGTTCCAATGAATCGTTTGATCTCCAATTTTTGCGATGGTTCTTTTCCGCTATTAATTTTAAATTTGTGCACATTCATTATCCAATTGCGATTCCGTCATTTTGACAAAAAGCACAAGCAAAAAACAGGTCGCTACCCACCAAAGACTAGGCATGGCATTTGCGCAAGTCAAGCTAGTGGTCGAATTATCCTGGATAGTTGGGTGAGCTGTGAATTAATAAGTGTTAACTGACATTTTGATCATTTTTCAGTTGGATGTTTCAGTTCAAGTTAAACGTTTTATTTTCAGCTCACGAATTTGTGATTTACTAGTTGGGGTAAATTTCTCAAGATACCTAAAAACGGAAGCGCCAATTCTTTACTTGAATGAAGGAAATGGGATTTTCAGGTCATTTTTTGAGAAAGATAGCTCTATGCTGGAATCATTAATGATGAAATTAAGATGGCAACATGCAGATAACGCCCATTTAAACGGTTCCTTCATTTATTTTCAGCACGAATAATCTGAAGTACGTAAAGACATGATAGGTTGACTAGATACACCCAAATTAAACTGGCAGTAGTTGAGTGTTTCAAAAGCTTAGTTTTCTTAACGTCTGTTCTGAATTCACACTCTGAACGATTTTTACTTTTCAATTACTTTATTGGAGAAATACTATTTTGCGATGATGGACTGAGTTTGATAACTATGTGTACAATACGGGCGAGTCCATTGCCATGGTAGACCGTGAATCTACCAATTAGAAAGTGATTCATAATTGAAATAGATTCAAATTTGGGCTTTCCAAAGATGTGTTACACGATTTGCCAAGGCGCTTCGGGAATTCGTTTATGACACCAAATGCTTATAATTTTGCACTATTAGATAGCAAATTGATCTTTCTTTCAATTGACAATTCAATAAGTACCAACATACCTATTATGGCGTTTCACAATGACGTCATAAAGTCCGCGATTCGCAAAATTGGTATTTTCTACAAAAATTGCGAAATCACTTTGCGCTAAAATGTAGGATATCGGATTTTTCCATCGGTTTTCGCTCTAATGATGGCATGGCATTGACTTAGTTTTTACAGGAACATAGAGAGGTGGTCCTTTACTGTGCAAACTGTGCAAACTTTACTCTGTTACTATTTTTTAATTACAATGAAATATTCTTGGGTGGCAAGCCGCCACTACCCTTTTACTTTGACTGCATACCCTAACCCCAATAAGGGGCACCTCCATTGTTTTGCTAGAGTTGACTAAAATGACTACCTGGAACAGTTTTTACGAAAGCTATTTGGAATTTTAGGGCACCGCAGGAAGTTAACTGGGTGGCAATCGCCTCTCCCCTCTTGCTGGCGAGGTTAACGAAAAGAAATACGCGATAACTTATTTAAAATTGGGGCGGATTCCATTATATTCTTATTATTTAGTTAATATCGAAAATATTATAAAAAATGTTGCATTTTCGTCTCTTCTTGTAATTTATTTTCAATAAATTTTCCCTTAGCTGTGACCAATAAAATGTATTATTTTAATGGCAGCATTACGACAAAGGTTAATTAAATAATTAGGCAACGCATTTTACCTAATAATATAAGCCCGGCTCGGTTGGTAGCTGTTATCAAAAACATTTAGCAAAAACACAGAATATCAGAACCTTGTAAATTTTCCTCTTTAGCGAATTTTTAAGCATATATGCTATTGTTTCAAACTTTTTAAAAAGTACGTTTTTAACTTCAGCTGTTCACACAACTCGCAAAATAGCAATCCATGAACATTGTTTTAGCAGCATGTACCCCCCTTCAAAAACAGGTGGTTTTAATACCCCATAATACATTTAGAATTGCTAAATTAGAACTATCAATGTAAAATATTAGCCTCTATTGCGTTGGTGACTCACTATTGTATTATTTCATTTTTTTTTACATCTGCCGTAGCTTTTATGTTGTCTAGTTTGTTTCAAAACGTTCAAGTTACGTAAAAGGCCTTCAATATCGTTTAAGATACCGCTTATTTGGTCTCATCGTACTGTTTTATTACAGAACTTTCAGAAAGAAAAAAAATTACAATATATTATGTTACCTTTCCGAACTAGCTTAAATAAAGTGTTTTATAAGTCGCTACGTAAAGGGAAGCTCAGGCTATGACTTTAACTATTGACGGATATTTCTATTGCATAAAGCAATTTAGCACACTTTTGAAGAGCGCCCCAAATTTTCCAACATTTGATATTTTTGCAGATTATGTTGGTAATTGTCTACGAAACTATACCCGCAAACGAGAATTCGAAAAAATGCTATTTATCATAATAGGGTTTCGTAATTTAGAAATGGAATCCCAGATTGGACTTAACGGCCGGAGCTGGAAATGCTACGTTTAATGGTCCGCCATGATGAAATAGTGCCACCTCTATAGAAAATAACCTCTAACTTTTCTTGCCTGACACCAATGAAACAACTAATGGATGACGGTAGATAGTACAGTGGCGCTATTTTCCCGGCTATTTCACATTGGAATGGCCGGTTTCACCCACAGCACCGTTTGAATTCTTAATGGATCCCGATATTAATTTTCAAATTACAAAATTCCTCGTTGTGACACATAGAAATTTTCTAGCTTACCATCACAGGTATATTTTCAGCCCGGTTATCCAATGCCACCGGTAAGAATCTCAAAAATTTTTGAAAAATTGAGGGCGCTCTTCAAAAAATGTACTATATGCTTAACTTAAAAAAGAAAATCTGGACTCGCTTATTTCGTTGAGGATTACAACTACTTTAACCATTGACTAAAAAATTATAGACCGTCAGGGCGCCATTTTGTTGTGCAAGTAGCTGGAGTAGACGTTTTGTACTCACATTGAAAATCTCCCAGGTATTCTTCCGTACCCATATTTACATTTCCCCCATTCCTACATAGCACCCAGGAGTGCAATGGGTTTTGGGTGTATAATAAAAATAGGGCTTTTTTGGATATTAGAGTGTACCGGTCGCAATGGCTACCGAGCGCATGCTCAGTAGCCATGGCGCGTATGTTCAAGGTATTATGTTGATAGAGACTTTTGCAGGGGAAGTTCTGGAGTTTGAAAGTATTTAACAGGTATTTAACAGAAGCATGATTGATGTGAACCTTTAATAGCAGTGACGATGAAACAGTGCAACGGGCCGTGGGCCGGGGGCCAACTGTGAGTGTGAGTAATATTCAAGCACAAACTACAAATGTAATGATTATTACACTGCGTAGGCGTAGGCCTATTATTGCATGGCTTGGTTGTAGCAAATTCCATTTGAGTGGTGTTACGACGATGGTGTTATGACTTACTGATAAGCCTGTGGTATTGTTAATTAGTATAGCCAATTTAGAATTTCATGCACGACAGTCGTGCATATAGCGTGCATAGACTCAGTTTTCAGTCCATATTTTTTCTAATATGGAACTGAGATCACGGCCTATCTCCTACACGTAGGACAGGTCAAAAAAAATATTTTCTTAAAATATATGGTTTACAAGCCCAATTTTTGAATTTTTGTCCGAAGATCATTTGTATTAAATAAGGGACGCACCATTAGATATCCGGGGGGGGGGGGGACTAGGAGTTTAGTTTGGAGATGCACTTGTTTTCTCGGCTGATAAGAAAGGTGATTGGTGATTTTTTTTTTGCACAAGCTTGGGGGGTAATTTTTTTTTCATTACAAGCTTGGGGTTGAATGTTTGTTCCTTTACAAGTTGGGGGTGAACTTTTTTTTTTATCATTACAGTTTGTTTTCTTCATCGCCAAAGTGATTTGTTTTTACAAGTGGGGGGGTGGATGGGTTTAAATCATTTTATGTTGCAAATTTGTACTATGGGGTGTATGGGCCAGGCCAGAGGTTTCACTTTGAACGACTGCTTGAGGACGGGCTCATTTTGAAAGACCGGGATTGAGAAACCCTCCCTACCATGCTTGACAACTGCAATTTTGTAAGAGGGACAATAAATAAGGTACCCCTCATCCACAAACATCTGTCGATACCACTTAGTAATTGTCAATACAATGAGCATTTGGTGTCATAAAATAGTACATATATTTTTCATTTTCATCTCCACCATTCACTGTAAAAAAACCCACAAATGGTTCAAAAATTGCGTCTCGGTGAAATAACAGTGCATTATCATTTGACAAGAAACAGAAAAACATTTTACTTAAACCACAGTACTCCGATCATTAGTTCAAAGCAGAATCACAGCAATGTTCTCAACACAGTGAACATAATCAAAACAGGACACCAGTATTATTTTCATTGTTGTGTTTCATTCAGTGTTTACAAATGAACCCACTTTATAGGCTATCACTTTCATACAATTTCCAATAAAGAAGCTTTGGAGATAAGATTTCAGATCTCACAATTTTTAATTGATAACTAACGGATTTTTTTAATATATTATCTTAAACTGGTTGAGAAAAGGATCTTTAAATGGACCACATGGCATGAAAAAATATTCAGACATAATAAAATAGACCCTACGATGAAACCATTTCCATTAATTTGAAAACAATTTGGATGTTAGATTATGTAAAAACAGTAGCAGAGTTGTGTCGGCAATATGGCAATTTCTGCCCCACTTTTGGAAAATCAAAGGTGTTGACCTCCGCCAGAATTGAGAGTGTATCAGGAGTTCAATGGTTTTGGGGTGTATAATACTTATATAGGGACTGTTTGATATTAGAGTGTATCGGTGCGCATGATACAAGGAGAGCTCTGTAGGCCATGGCGCGTATGTTCCAGGGGATTATTGTGTTGAAGAGATTACTTTTGCAGGGGGAGTAGTTTCTTGGAGTTTTGAGTTATGCACGGTAATTAAACAGAAGAATGATATGTGAACTTCATATTGTTTCTAATTTATCTGATATTACTAAGATCTTTTGAACAAAGGGTTTAAGAGATGATTTTTTATGTCACTGGACCGAGACTGCCATAGTAAATGAATGTGTAGCAGTTTCACCAAATTCCGTTTGGGAAATCCCAATGCCCAACTCGAGAGAACGTGCCCTACCCTCCCTGTACAGAACCACATGTAGAGTCTCACATTCTTGATCGATTATGCTGTGACAACAGAGATACAGAAATGCTTGCTGCTTTGCCGTATTGTAGTTATAAAAGGGGTAACGAGATGCATAGTTTGGTGGCAGTGTCAGGTATCAGGTCAAGTGTCAGGTATTAGATATCAGTTGCTCTTCGGGGGCGAACGATTTATATAAATCCGAATATGTTAAATCAAGGTCTACTGCCCTCTATGCCCAAAGTGCTATTATTTTTTTCCAAAAGACACCCGTTTATTATGTCTAAACAGTACAAAGTTACCTTTTCCCTACTGATTCAAAAACAGACGTACGAGGACGATAATCGGTTGTTTTTTTTTTCAATGTAGGGATACGTACGTCATTTTACCTGAATGGTCCCCCGAAGCAAATAATTAACCAATCAATGCGCGTGACGTCAGCAAAGCTTTTTTTCCAAAAATAACTTGGCTGAGTATTCACATAATAAAATTCCTTTTAAATTCACATATGTATATGTTCTTAATAATTAATAATTCAATTGTCCCCGCATGATGTGAAAGGCTGGGCTCCATAAGTCTACAAAATGAAAACAGTCAGCGGACTAATACGTTACAGTGGAGGTATGAGCAGACGGATCCTCGTTTTAGTTTTAGCAGGCTGACAGCCACTTGCGCGCGGCTCTGAGGGCAAGGTTATGCGTCTTCTAGAATAGCGCTTAGCTTGCAAATATGAGGTAGGGCTCATAATATTCTGTCACTGAGGCTAATCACCTTTTAGATATGACGAGACAGGGGGGTAGGACACGACATGCTCGATTTGGGCATTGGGGATTTCAACCGGTTTAATTTGGGAAGTGTTACGTGCATTTACTATGCAGTCTCTGCCTCAGTGACATTAAAAAAATCAACTCTTAAAACTTCCTTCAAAAGCTCTTAGTAATATCATGATAATTTAGGGAAAAACTATTATTATTGTCAAAATCCGTCGAGGTTATGGATTTATTAACCTCGCTGCAAACAGGTGTTGTAATTTCAATACGGTCAGTTACGATTTAACTATTGCGTGACCAGGCCTAATCTTTAGTCAAGTCTGTGGTGTAACCGTTCGATATGCGATAAGAGCGCCCTCCTACGGGTAAGTCTTAGAAACAGACTAACACCCGGAAGTGGATGCGTTTTGAAATTTCACTGTTGCGGTTAGGTTGGCAGTCTACCCCCCCCCCCCCGTGACGAGACATGTGACGTCACACTAGCAAAACAGCAGCACCGGCAGTCAAACTCAACGGAATCTAGGATTACGCAACCTTCGTGAGGATGTGACATGAAATGCCCAAAAACCCAATTCGTCCCGATTCGGCTACGTCTTTCATATTTAACCAAAATAAGAATAATAATACCGAACCTTTATATAGCGCCTTTTCCACAGGATACAAAAGCGCTGTTGCCATTATTATCACGCTGCCTTCAGGAAATCGTCAACAATCATTACGCTTCACCTAGCCCGGCAAGCCGAGCAAAGGCACCATGCCATATCAGCACTAGTTTAACATCCCCCATAGAAGTTACCCGAATTTCGCTTGGGAAAACGAAGCAAGGGGTTTAGGTTTAAAGTGCCTTGCCCAAGTGCACAACACATTGGCACACAGCGGGGCTCGAACCACAAACTTTGGATCATGAGTCGGGCCAGTCATATCCAAGTGCACCACATGTGCCCACCAAAGCGGTCACAGGTTTATTCTCTCGCAAACTCTAGAATCAATTATCGAATGATTAGCAGACTTAAATGCATGTAGAAATCGCAAAACCAGAATGGGTAGAGTCTGTGG
>JAMKCH010048826.1:0-11073 GCA_023653785.1 Ophioderma brevispina
GATGTCAGACAACAGAGCGAGAAAGCCAAAAGCCAACTAATCTAGGGGTGTTGATGAAGAGATTCCTACCATACCAGAGACCATCATAGAGGCTGAAGAAGGTAGAGCTGGTAGTGATAAAGATGTCAGGGAAGAGAAAAGAGGCAAAACGGCAAGAAAAACTAAAGGTGATAACAACAAAAGACGACATGCATTATATGAACATTTATAAAAGTACTACCGGTGATTTTGCATTATTGGAAAATTGAAAAAAATTATTCAAATTCAAATTTTTGCAGTTGTAACAAAGCATAGGTTCTAACATACACTACAAGTGGGTAAGACCAAAAGCAACCTAATAAGAACACAAAATCTGATCTTTTAGTCAGTATGGTCTGTATTGACACTTATACTACACATAATTGATGCAGATTCAATTTATTTTGGCCGTTTGTTTGGCAATTTCTCCGTTGGAAAAATTAACTTATACGAATTCTACAGATTATCCTTAACTTTTAAACTATTCCTGCAAATTTCAAATATTTGACTATTTGGGCAGATCACTATAGTTCTTTAAATGAGATGACTGGGGAAATGATTCGTGACTGAATATTGTTGGTTGTAAATTGCCCAAAGTACCCCATGTCAAAAATTTGCTGACTTTGTGTGTTTGCAATACACCAGCATATCCAGATGGGATGTGGAGGGCAGCGAGCACACCCCAGGATTTTTAAAAAATAATAAAAATCAGCTATTTTACTTGTCAGGAGATACCCCTTGCACCTCGACGCCACCCCGAGGCCGGGTTACGCCCCTGCAATATATCTTTTACAGAAAAGCCAATTAAAGCGGATCTAGTCATTGTGTTTGATCTTGTGTTGTACATTTAAATCAGAATTGATTTCCAATTAGATTAGGGTTAGAGCAAAAGCTGAGTGTAAACAATATGACAGACAAAAGTGAGATGAACGGGAATAAACCATCATTGCATGTACAGTCTTATCAAATTTGTTTGCATTCAAGAGCCAATGAGCATGGAAGCAGCTGTAATGGCCGTCAAAACTGGGGGGTATTTAGTCTCGGAAAAACCCTACAAGCATCAAGCTCCATCCGAGAAGCATCAGAAGAAGATAGCAAAAGCAAGGAGAAAGCAGAGGAGACAATGAGAGAAGAAGTTGAGAAGGATCCTGACCGGGATTTCCCTGGAAGGAAGTTGAGAGGATGAGAGCAAGGACAAGCGGACCAGGTTTGATGATGCATCTTTGCTCACCAAGGAGGAGATCTGAAGAAGACAAGATATGACAGGTATAGTAAGCTAAATGTACTTCACAGCCAGTTTGTTCAAGAAGACTTTTGAAGGATCTTTGAAGAACATCCACCTGCATAGATACCATAGGAAGGACAACAAAATAAGCTACCCAGGTGACACATGCAGTACTTAAACCATTGTTCACTACAACCACCCTATTTTTCAATAAATATTTCCCAGCATGCTAAAAACTCAGGGATGTGGTTATAACAAAAAACTCACTCAAAACATCAATTCATTTGGCAGAAGGGTGAGTTTGTAGCCAATTGTTGGCGTATGACCACGGCAGAAGTGTTTATAACGGTTTTGTACTCTTACCACCTTGTTTCAACTAAAATGTGTCTGAACATTTAGAGTGTTGGATCTAAAACTAAAAGCTGGTGATTAAATGCTTGTCATCTAATGAAAGTTTGGTTTGCAGGTGTACTTGTACCCAAAAATGGACAGTGTGGTGATGAACATAGACAACTTTATAGAAAAGAATATGTCAAAAACTTTCAAGAAAATATGTTTCATATGACAAAGTGACATTTTGATTTTTTTATTTTTGTCAAGGAGTCAATAGACTGCCAAGAGTAAATGGAAAGCTGCCCTCAAAGCTGTCAAAGCCAAGAAACACACCTTCCGACCTGCTGAGAAGCTTATGTATTCACAGAAACTTTTGACCGTAACCAGAAGCAGAACCTCCAGAAACCAGGCGAGGAACAAGATGGTACAAGGTACCAGTTGAAGACCCTGGCCCAAGTCTTCCAAGGGAAAAGAGGAGGAACCAAGTCTGCAAGAAGAGGGAAGAAGAATAGAGGAGGAGGAGAGGAGGAAGACAAAGAAGCCTCTATTGTCTGAGCACTTCTTGGATCCATGAGGAAGGGGAGAAGGACAATCCATCTGACGATGAAACCAGCGAGCAGAGTATGTTCCCTATAGAGGGGCGGGGGAGGCGAGAGGGTTATTATTTTGTTGCCAAGTTCTCGAGTATAGTAAGTAGGACAGTTTTAAACTGGGTATATTTGTAGATTAGGCGACGAAATAAAAACCCCTGTTTACGGGCCGACAGACCCTGATTTTTCAGTTTTTGCAGATTTTTTTTTAGTGTTTTTCCAAAACTCACTGTTAAATCGCCTGTTTTAGGCCAAATTTATCAATTTTGGAAAAAGTAAAAAATTTTTTAAAGAAAAATTTGTTTGTAAAAATTTTTCATTTTTTCTCTTGGTTTTCAGAGATTTGGGAGGCTCGTAGGCCAATTTTGAGCTCCCAGAAAGAGAAAAAAAAAAAAAGGAAAAAAAGAAAAAAAAAAATCGCCTGAACCGACCGACCCTACCGAAAAAGGTCCGCCTGCCCGTAAAACAGGTTTCTTTTTTCGTCGCCTTAGAGGTTAATAACTACTTTCCTCTAGCAGTTTTCAGTCATTGTTTTCCCTTCAGGGGAAATTCCAAGCAAGTAAACAAAAAATCACAATGATTTAAAACAATGATCCATTAAAACATTAGTCACATTTAAGCAGTTAAAAAAAGTTACAACCTCTGTTGCAAAAAGAAGCCCCCTGATTGTGTGATTGGCCTATGACCTCCACCACAAAACCGAGAGGCTGCTGAATTGTCACAGAGCTTACAAAGTATTGTTCAGAGGGGTCAATGGAATGTTGCTTGCTTGAGGTATGTTCTTTTATGTAACACAAATTATTTCTTCTTTGACATTCCTATAAAGAGTTGTTGCTACAAATGTCAAGTTGTGTTCATTTATGCTATTACCTAATTACTTATTGTTTTAGTATCATCATCCAATTCTTAGTTTCTAGTTCAGGGGGGGTAGGACATGCCAACCTAACAGCAACAGCAAATTCAAAATGGCATCAACTTCCGGGTGCTAGTCTGTTTCAAAGACTTAACGGTAGGAGGGCGCTCTTACGCATATCGAACGGTTACACACAGACTTGACTAAAGACTAGGCCTGGTCAAGAATATTTAAATCTAAATGACCGTTATTGGAAATTACACTATTTTGCCACGGGGTTAATCCACTAACCCCGACGGATTTTGAAGCCAATAATTTTTTCTTAATTTATCATGATATTACTAAGATTTTTTGAACAAAGGTTTAAGAGATGATTTTTTAATGTCACTGGGACCAAGACTGCCATAGTAAATGCACGTAGCAGTTCCCCAAATTACCATTTGGAAATCCCCAATGCCCAAATCGAGCAGATCGTGTCCTACCCCCCCTGTTCTAGTTCACAGTTGGGAGCTTATATTTAAGTTCTTAGTTCACAGTTCATAATATTATAGTTCAAAGATAAATATAAATGTTTATAGTGTTGCAGTTTAACTTTCTAGTATTTTTATCCCCTGGCGCTTTAGCAGAAGAGGGATTTTGTCGTAGTAAAATCTGTCGGCATCTGTGCCTCACGGTGATTGATCTGACCTGATCAGCGACCCGACCTGTGACACTGCATCGATCATATCTTCTGCTCGATATTTGCATGTTTACATTTCACCGCTGGGCAATTTCTGCTGAATTTTTGACTCAAAATGTAGAAATTTTGATGCTGTAGATAATGCATACCATAAAAAAATCATATGTCTAGAGCAGTTTGAGAAATTTGTGGGAGCTAGAGAGCCGCGATTGGATTGAACCATGACTAGACTAAGCCTGCTTGACTAGCTTTGACTGAGTTGCGGTGGCAGCTGATCTCGACGAGACTTGGCAGTTTTTCAAATGACAGAAATATTTTTATATATTATATAAAACAAATATTGACTGCTGTATATTCGTGAAATGGTGCAAAATACCTCCCTCGGTGACTGGAGACCGTGGGCCTACTATTTTTCCTCGACCTTCGGTCTCGGGAAAATAGTAGGCCCACGGTCTCCAGTCACCTCGGGTAGTTATTTTGCACCATTTCCCTCATGAGCAGTCAATATTTGTATACTATCATAGTTGAAATGAGTAGCTGCTAAATGTAAGGATACAATTTACCTGGTTCTAATTAATAGGTAGCCATGTCATAGCCCATCTTGAGTTGCTGCTGTGAATCTTTGGAGGCCATCTGTCAATTGAATGCCCATCAGCCAGTACTCAGTTGGTGACTCAGATGAAATACTGTTGAACTTTCCTAGAGTAAATCTTGAATTTCGTGAAGATCTTCTTTGTGTCCTCTTGGATTTGTATTGGATAATTTTTTAGCTTACAGCTTTATACCATCTATCAATACTTGCTTCTAGAAGTAGGCAAACATCTCTCTTTAAGTATCTGTAACCTTCAGCTTCACATTCTTCAAATGATTTGATGGGAGGTCCTTCCTGATGCTGGGCCATATGGAAGAACAGAGGAATACTTAAGTTTTCCTCTGAATATGGACCCAGGGTAAAGATTAAATAAACAAAACAAACAAACAAATCTTGTTAAGCGTGCCTGCTTTCACCAGAATTTCTTCTGCCCCACCCCTGATTTGCATAAATTTGCCAATTGCAAAAAGTGTTCCTCCATTATGTTGCTGGAAGTTGCCATTTAAATATTTACAGAAAATTGAACAGAGATTGAAGAGCATACCTGTAGGGCATACTTGGCTACTGCTTCATATGATATTTCCATTTTCTCAATTTCATTACTTTGGCATTACCATCTTTATCAGAATTTTAGCAGCATTTCCAACGGTAACAGACTCTTTATCTGGATCTTCTGATACGTACCTTCTTTAGATGTAACATAATTTGGGGGCCTGTCCAATGGTCAAATATGCTGAGAATACTAAGTCACTGCCACAATTTTGTGATATGACAATTGGTTTTTAAAGTGACCAATCAATCAATGGTTGAATTGCCATGACTGATATGATGATATGATAGAAACCCTCATTTCTCTAATGACTCTCAGTATTGTTTGTGCATGCTTGATAGGTAAAATACTGATTACTGATGCATGAAGGAGTATTCTGCAAGCAATATGTGAAAGGTTATTAATAAGCTGCAGCTTGTCTTTCATGGTCATTGATGCATTGTACCAAGAAGTTGTTCATACATGTGATATGATAGCAGACATCAAAAATATTTTGTTTTGTTGATCATTTAACTCTTTCTTGCAGCGTCTTGGCTTTTGCGAGCAATGCTTCATTTTCTACTTGTTGGAGCTAAACTTGTCAGTTTTTGACCTCTTTTGTCATCATTGCTGCAAATTATGCATTGTTCTATGAATTTGAATTCTGGGTAAATCTTAAATCCCACACTTTGGGATCCTCTTCTGTTTGTGGATTTGGATGCGATTATCTAGCGTATCTTACTTGCTGCATTACTTGTGCACATCTGTTATTGGTATAATTTTTTAGCATAAACCATGTCACTTAGGAGTCTTTTCTGCAAGGAATTACCATTATAATATAACATATTGGCTTTTATATAGCGCCATTCCTACAAGATAAGAGCGCTGTTGCCTTTTGTTATTACACTGCTGTCAGGAAATCGTAATCATTTTTCTTCACCTAAGCCGGCAGCTGGCCTAGCATACAATCCAAAATTGTAGTATTCCTCATAACAGCTACCTGAATATCGCTTGGGATGACAAGGCAAGTGAGATAAAGTGCCTTGTCCAAGTGGACAACACATTGGCCGCAGCAGGGCTTGAACCCACAACCTTGAGATCATGAGTCGGCTGTCATATCCACTAGACCACATGGGCAATAAGCCATTCATCTCAAGAAGAAGTCTCTATGCTGTCTCATCTTGCCTCAAAGATAAGGATAATATCAGTGATTCAACTCATACTGGTATTATATTCTGAGGCTTGTCATTTGCAACATCTTTGGCATAACCAGCAAATTAGTTAAGATATTCTGATTGACAATAATTGCTTTTTGTACTTGTACTGCAGCCATTGCAGCAGATGTTGATGTAATATTCCCCATGGTTTAAATGCTGTAAGCAGTTACATAATTAGGATGTTTTTAATATAATGACCATATTTTGTAGGTAGTATTTACTCAATTATTTATTGACAAACTTTAAATATGTGATCAGAGCCATTTTACCTTCAAAGTTCACTCAAATTGCAAAAGTGTAAAAAATTGGATCATCTACCTTTATTGTTAAAAACTTAATCTACCTTTCTTAATATATCTCTGAACTGAAGAAATTGCATCTACAATATTGTACAAATTGCCTTTATAGTGTTGCTGGCCTTAGTTTTATTTGCTGTAACTTTGAAATGACATGTTTGAAGGACCCCGTTTGCTTACATGATTTATTTATTTAATCATGATGTAATCCCTGGCTGTTGTATTAACTATTAACAATTGCTTATTTTCCTAGTTGATGTGAAGCAGAAAGTCCCTGAAGACACAGAACCTCGTTATCTGGAAGATGAAGGCTTCTATGTTGGTGTTAAACCTAGTGTATCACAACGGAACAGGAATCTAATGGAACACAGGCTTCTCAATAGAGATGATAAGGTTAGTCCTTAGCTATACTTTGTACTGTCTGAAGTATGAAGTGACGACGCACGCATATACCCAGTGCCACCTTCAGTTGCAGTGCGCTTGTGCTTTGCTTGCGCGTGTGCCAAAAGTCGGTACAATGTATACGCCCGCACCGCTACTTCATACTTCAAGCTGGACAGAGTAAAGTTAGCTAGTCATACTGTTCGATCTGAAAAAATTTGCTCTTTGGATACACCTATCCATATCATCAGTGAAATGATCAATAATCATTCTATATTATCCCTGTATACTCCAACTGTAACGTGTACAAATTTGAGGAAGTTTTGTAACAGGAATTGTAAATTACAGGACTTTTTCTAAAACAGGTATTTGAACGTCTGTTACCCAAGGGCAAAAGTCTCACATGGGGAGCTCAAGTGTTATACCGTGTTGTTCCTAATAAACGCCCCTGCTCTAATAAATGCCCCCTACGATTTTTGGATAAAACAATTCAAGAAAATGAGTTAAGCTTACCTAAATCACATGATTTAATGGCCGGGACTGTCGTAATCCATATCATAATCGCTGTTGTCATCAATGCTTTCTGCTTCACGGTACATCAAAACTTGGACCCACGTGTTGATTATAATACCCCTGGGTTGAAATCCCTAGGCGCGTGCACTGAACACCCTTTTATAAACTGGGTAAGGTGATTTTTGCGGGGATTTTTGACTTTCCATTTAGACAGTAATAAACGCCCCCACTTTTGAAAAATGCACTGCCCCCGGGGCGTTTATTAGGAACAATACGGTATCTGTAGGTGTTCCTCTGTGATGCTGCATATAGATGTATGAATTGATTCTAATCTTCACAGGGTCGGTGCTGGTTTGGTGCAGATGGTCTAATCAAAGCACTTCCTGATCCTCTCAAAGACATGCCATCAAGACCAAGACTTGTACCTGATGAAGAAAGAGAACCAGCACTACAAACTGTCTACAAGAAGGTAAGGTGATCCAGGAGAGTATGGTCATGGTAGGGGCATAGAGATAGAGTAATAAAAGGCTAGAGGTCGGATGGCCATCGTGAATCAATGAGCTCACTGGTGGATACTTGGATGTTTACCGCCAAAGCCCATTACACCTAAAACTTACAGCACATAAAATGCACTTTCTCGTTGATTTCGCCTTGCTTATAAAATGATCCTTTTACATCCAAGAACATCATCAGGCATGTGGTTTATGCAGAAAGTTTATTGTCTCAAAGATTGGGCATGGTGTTCTTTGCAGTCAAAATGGCTTCCAAAATAGCATGGGCTATAGCATGTTCGTAGTTGCTATGACGAGTGTGACATATTTAACACAGTAGTAGTGCACAGTTGTAATATTTTAATTAGTATGAAACTTTGACCTCGGTAGGTGCGAAAACAGCGTCCGCCTGCTCGTTCGTTTGTATTATTGGTAATCAGCGAAAATAAGTATGTTCGTGCCCATTCTAAAGAAATAACCGGGAACAATTCAGAGGCCTTGGGTAGGGGGTATGTGACCCATGGCTGAAGGTAACTGGTATGCAACCAATGGTGAATATTAGAATTTCAGCATCAGGAGCCCTCATCCCATTTTCAGATATATTCTGCCACATAATGCCTATGATCATAATGCTCATGATATATTTGTAGCACAGGTTATATAGTTCCTGTGTTTCTATATACTTTATTTCACTGATGACTTTCAACACTACTTCATGTTACAGAGCTATAAATGTTATGGCTTAATCCCTCGATGCTATTCCTGCATCAGTCCCACACACTAGGCCTGAAGTTATCATTTCACAATTGCTCACATGAATTGGATCGACAGTCATAATATCTAAAACATGTTATGGGGGGATCAAATCATGTCAAATTCCCATGATGTGGATTTGAATCAACAGTTGCACAACATGTATAATATAAAAAGTGTGCCAAGGTTTCTGTATAAATAAGTAAAACAAATGACAAACATTTGAAGGGAGTGATTTTGAGCCTGCTAAATCCTTATTTCCAATGCTAGTAATTTGATTTGAACTATAAATATCCTTATGAGTATGAATAGCACTTTGGTTATGCTTGTAGATGTTGGCATAATACCTTAAGTTGGCTGTCTTTGATGTCGTGGCTTATATTCCAGAAATTACGGTAAACTTTCCAGCAGCTCTCTTGAAGCTCTCTTTGAATTGTAGGCCTTGAGTTCTCGTACATTAAATTACAGAAGTCAACTTAGTGAAAATAGAGTATTAGCACCTACCCCATTATACAAAGAGACTTGCACCTGAGGGTACTCAATTGTGATAATAATTAATAATAATTGTCATTATAAAGCGCTACAACAAAGCATCTAAGCGCTGTACATAATCACACAAACACACCAAAAAAATAGTTTCTTGATCTGGTGCATGGTATATGCATTTGTCATAAATATGTGAAATGTGGTGTTTTTAGTGATCGAGCATGTAATGAGTGTGATGCATAGGGGTTGAAAACTGAGTTTCAACAAAAAGATAACTTTATTTTAAGGAGCATAAATATAGCTTTATTTTTGGGTCATTGAATGTCTTTACAAAAGCTCTTGTGACATCCTTGCATATCCGGGCAGTATCAAGTACATGTAGTTTATTATCAAACTTTTTATGTTACCTGGTTATTTTTCTGTTTCTTTGTTCTTATTTTTTTTAGAGTCTGGTAAGTATATTTTTATGTTGCATATTATCATGTGGTTTTCTTCTGAATGAAAATTCATTTTTGAAACCCACAAGCTTCTTTAGAAAAAAAGAAGTAAAGGAAAATTGTTAGAAAAGAAGAAACTTATCCATTCTAGAAGAAAACTTGAGACTAGCATCCACTGTACTAACATAGTTTAAATTAAACTAATCAAACATAATTTAAAATGTGTTTTGTCTTTCCTAATCAGTTAATGAAAGTTTTCAGAAACACAGAACAAAACAGGTTTACTTCTCTGAGTTTGGAGGTATAGGTAGTTCATTTTTTACTTTCTGCAAAGGACAGCCAAATTCCAATTTTGTTGTTATCTTAACCTCAAGTTGATCATCAAACAGGCTTCAAATTCTTCCAGAGGAATAGAATAAATTGAAATAAATTCATGTATGCTGTAGCGAAGCCCAAATTTCAAAGCATACATAAAAGGAGTTAGTGATTTGAACTTGTCATTCATGCCCAAGATCATTTTGATAGTAAGGTTAAACTAACTTAGCAGAGTGAGGTTTCAGGTGGAAAATTAGAAACCCACAGCCCAGATTTGCTTCAGCTGTTTCATTGTTTTAAGGGCAGTGAAGCGGAACCATTGCTAACATTAGGGAGACAGGCAATTCTGCTGGAACTTTGCCATATATTTGTGACATATGTCTCGCCTCTAGGCTGTTTTTAATTGTGCTTGCTGCATGCACAACAATCCAATCTTTACCAATCACAATTCTGGCTTATATACTGATTTTTTTAAACGAAATGAAAACGAAACAGAACTCAATTGATTACATAACGCTTTATTCTGTTAAGCACTGTCCTGCATGCCTGCCGGAAGAAGCGTGTAATCAATGGGAGTTCTGTTTCCGTTTTTTTCGTTTTCGCAAAATACAGTAAGCCAAATTCGTGGTGTGTGATGCCCAGTACATTGCTTGGAATAATGTGTTGGTTGGGTTGACTACGGGTGGTGGTGGATTCATGTGATTGTGTTTTCGGAACTAACCCGGGAACTAACCTAAGCATCGTAGGTCATTATGTCATCTTGGGTGTCATGTGGAGGTTCAGCAGGTTCATATTAAAATTTTTGAGTTCTGCTTTTTTACAAATTATTACGCTAACCATGAATGGGCTTCCATATCTTGCTGTTTTCACATATTGATAGCATTTGTGCTGTTCATCAGCTGTTTTTTGAAATTGTCACTTTAATATTGTGAAAACTTTGTGATCACAATTCTCCATTGCATCTTGAAAATTCATAAATAATAGAACAGATAAAAGCTAATGAGACCACACTTCACAAAACTTTATTACAGTAATAGTTCCAATGACATTGAACATGACATGGCAGCAAAATCAGAAGTACTTTCATTTGTTTTAAACCTCTTAATTCGGTCAAGTTTTAATTAATCAGTAGTAAGTGATATTTGACTCATCATGATCAACTTTCTTGAGTTGATTGAAACAGCTCTGGAGATTGATTAATATCTATATTAAAACAATATTAGAAATTCCAAACTTAACTAATTTAAATTAATAGAAAGCAGTGCCAGAGTCTTTAGGAGTCAAACCTACAACCTTAGTGACATTGGTGATTATATTTGATTCATACTGTACATGTAATTGATGTGTGTTCTAACCAACCAAAAT
>JAMKCH010048827.1:0-29015 GCA_023653785.1 Ophioderma brevispina
CAGATGATTAGATTAAATAAATAACTTAGTTCTAATATCAACATCACCTTGGCACTTTGAGTCAAGGATTCTCTCACTTTATATTGTTATTTATTAACATTATTAAGATTGAGCCCTAATATTATGTGATAATACTCATAATACAAGCCCTCAAAGCCTTTTGTAAAGTATACTTTTTATTGTCAACCAATTAAAGGTTAACTTCAAAGGTTTTAATAACATATGTTCCCAGTTTCCGCGAGGACCAGGGTGCATGCATGCATCTCATTTACCTTACTGCGAAAATACACCCATACATTACGCGTTGTAAGGCGTACCAGAGGGTCACGCTGGCCAAAATTTATTTGCAGCAACTTTAAATGTTTTATTTATTTTTAAAACAAATATGTTTTAGCTGTGAAAAAGCAACCCGGAGCAGTGCCAGTGTTTGGTGTGTCGGAGCTCATCATTTTCCTGGTTGTGTTTATAATATTGGCCATGTGGAAATACAAGTCTCCATTTTCTTCCAGATTGCTTGACCCAGATTTTGTCTCCAAGCACTTGAAATCTGAAAGGAGGGATTTTGGAGCATTTTTGACGCGTTTGTTTTTTTTATTCCAGCTACTGAGAAATTGCATTTTTTTAAACCCAAAATGCCTCAGAGGAAGAAAGAAATGTATTTTTTTATTTAAAATATTTAAGTGATCCAAAATCGATATTTTTTGTTTATAAAATAATTCGATTTTGATGTCAAATATGATTTGCAAAACTGTTTTGACTTGCCTTTGCCAGTTTGAAAACATTTCTGGGGAAAATCTTTTCAAAAAAAAAATAAAAAAAGATAAAAAGCACCCGCCTTTTGCATTCACAGGTTTTGGGACGACCTACTGAAACAACTTGATTTTGCCTTATAGCTGATGAAACAATAAAGCACTAACGCACTACTTCAAAAAACCACTGAAAATAGTTGCAAACAATTTCAGACTTAGATTTTTGTACTTTTTTTTTGTTGCCTTATAAACCTTTATTAATGAATTTTAAGGATGTCACCAGTAGTGGTCATTGACCTATCAGGAACACGTTGCAAAATAGATGAATGAGAAGAAACAGGTAGAGAAATAAAAGGAAATAGTAAGCAAAATGTTCTAAAATTTTACAATCTGGGTTCCTCCCTACACTTTCTTAGAAACATTTTTGGAAATTTTTGAAACTGGAACAGTTGTATCGGAAATTGGGGTACATTCTCAAGATTTTGTTTGATGATCAAAGTCTATCGGAATTTCTATTTTTTTTGTTTTTTTGGTATTTTGATCAATATAGTCCCTTGGGTTTTGGGGGAAAAAATAATAATTTTTGGGGGGTAGAAAATAGATGTCTAAGCCATGCCAACAAAGTACTTGGTAGCAAAAACTAGAGCATATGGTTAAAAGCCCAAAAGCTTCCAGAACAGGGCACAAAATAACTGAGGGCTCTCAGGACGATTAGCCCTCAAGTTTTCACAAATAGCCCCCGTAGTTGAAGAAAGGCTTTGGCCTATGGTAAATGCACTACGAGGGCTCCTTTTTGGCAGACATTCGCTCAACAATAGCCCCCGTTAGCACCAAAAAGTATTGTCCTTGTCCGGAAAGTAACTGGATTCATGGTTTAATGCTATCAACTGGAGCACTGCCCCTTTCACTGAGTCCCTAGTTAGCTCTCAGACCAGCATATTTTTCAAACCCAGTGACATATTTTTCAGACCACTTGGCATATTTTTCATACCCAGTGGCATATTATTTATACCCAGTGGCATATTTTTCATATACCCAGTGGTATACATTTTCATATACCCAGTGACATCTTTTTTGGACCTAGTGGCATGTTTTCAGACCCAGTGTCATATTTATCAGACACAATGGCATCTTCAGACCCAGTGCATCTTGTTTAGGCCCAGTGGCATCTTTTACAGACCCAGGGGCATAGTTTTCTAACCCAGTGGCATATCTTAGTTTTATCTTAGTTTTGCATGTAATTTTGAGAGGTCACAGCACCCTCTCGCCTTGCGTTTAGCAGTGACCTCGTTCATCACTGGTACAGCAGTCGCTTTATATATCTAGTTGCTTTTTTACATGATACAGTTATGTTGAGTATTATTTTTATGCAAAGTGTTTTATTTTCAGTTTCTATCATAATGATGCTTTATAAATTACATTTAATCATGAATATTTTTTTTCTCAATCCTATTGTTATTTTTTCACTGTAATATATTACTCATTTGTCATCATTTTGCATTTTGCTGTACTTTGTGAAGAACAAATAAATGATTGATTGATCTTTCAGACAGAGAGGCATATCTTTCAGACCCAGTGGCATATCTTTCAGATTCAGTGGCATATCTTTCAGACCCAGTGGCATATCTTTCAGACCCAGTGCCATATCTTCAGACCCAGTGGACATGTTTTCAGACCCAGTGGCATCTTGTTCAGACCCAGTGGCATATCTTTCAGACTCAGTGGCATATCTTTTAGACTCAGTGGCATATCTTTCAGACTCAGTGGCATATCTTTCAGACTCAGTGGCATATCTTTCAGACTCAGTGGCATATCTTTCAGACTCAGTGGCATATCTTTCAGACTCAGTGGCATATCTTTCAGACTCAGTGGCATATCTTTCAGACCCTGTGACATATTTTTCAGACCCAGTGGCATACTTTATATATTTTTTCAGACCCAGTGGCATTTTTGAGCCAGTGGCATCTTTCTTTGACCAAGTGGCATTAATGTATCAGACCCAGTGGCATCTTTTTCAAACCCAATGGCATATTTTTCAGAACCAGTGACATTTTTTCAGTCAGACCCAATGGCATTATCAGACCCAGTGACATCTTTTTCAAACCCAGTGACATCTTTTTCAGACCAATGGCATATTTTTAAAACCAGTGGCATGTTTTCAGACCACTGACATATTTTTAAGAACCAGTGGTATCTTTTTCAGAACCAGTGGCATATATTTTTCAGAACCAGTGGCATCTTTTTCAGACCAAATGGCACATTTTAAGACACAGTGGCATGCTTTTTTCACACCCAGTAGCATATTTTTCAGAACCAGTGATATCTCGGAGTACTAGCTGCATATTGTATTCGTGCTTAAACTAAAAATTCACATTTTAACAGACATAACATTAGTGATCAATGGGACATTGTGATGTATATACATTTGCCATAATAATGAAACACATGTTAGAAAAGGGGTTAAATATTAACTGAAATTTTGGGAAGATTATCTTGTTTTAACTACATGTATAAATGTGATAGAATTATAAAGTAGACTTTGAAAGAGAAGGATTTCAAGCATTGTGTACATGTAGGAGTACAACTTGATTAATAGAAATCAGGACTAGATTTGATTTTGTATACAATGTACATGATATATTTTAGCACTATACTTATGTAATGTGATATTTTCAACCTGTTTTCAAGACATTTTAATTTTTGGGAATTGCCATATTTTCTTATTAGGGAAGAGAAATTATGGTGAATAATTTTCACTCTTAAACTAAAATACCATGCAAGCTGAAATTTCTTGCTTTGCAGTATTTGATCCTCCAGGCTGGGGAATAAAGGAAACTACACGGCCTCCTATTTTATAAGGAGTGTATTGAGGCAAGTGCCTAAAATAATACATAATACTTAAAGCAATATTAGCACATTTTTTGAAGAGCGCCCCCAATTTTCAAAATTGATATTTTTTGCACAGCTATGTTAGTAATTGTCTAGAAAACTACACCTGCGAACGAGAATGGTCAAAAATGTGTATTTATCATAAAATGATCGATTTTTGTAATTAGAATTGGGATCCTAGATTGTACTTAACGGCAGAGCTGGAAATGCTAAGTTTATGTCCGTCCATGATGAAATAGTGCCACCTCGAGAAAATAACCTCTAACTTGATTTGCCTGAACCAATAAAACAACTAATGGATGAGCGTAGACACGTACATGGCGCTATTTCCTGGCTATTTCACATTGGAAGGCCGTTTCCAGCAGCCGTTGAATTATTATCGGGATCCCGATAATAATTATTCTAATTACAAAATTCCTTCGTTTGTGAGACACAGACATTTTCGAGCTTAACCATTCACAGGTATGGTTTACTAGCCAGTTACCAATGCAACCGTGTAAAAATCTCAATTTTTTTGAAAAATTGGGGGCGCTCTTCAAAAAAATGTGCTAATATTGCTTTAAGTTTTAACTGTGACAACTACTACTATTGTGCATAAGTCAGCTTACAAAAAGTCCCAGTACAAAATGCATAATGAAACTGCAGAAACCGGTCACTCTTTATAATACTACACTGTATTTAGCGATGACTATACTCCAAAGTTTCCATTGAGTTGAAAAAGGTGGTTTTGGAAACATTAAGTTCAGGTTCTCAAGAAGAGACCTGGACAGTTCGTTTTGTGATTGCAAGAAGGTTGTAAATGCAATAGCTGCCATGTGATACATCTGTGTGCTGCCATGTATTAGAATAACTCAATTTGTCTTTCCTTGAGTCAGTGGCTCTTGAAATGGTTCTTCAGGTGACACAGTCGACTGAAAAACCATTTCGAGACCCACTGACCAAAGACTTGGCGTAGTAGTGTGTTTGCTTGGAATTTCTGACAAATGGCAGCTATTGCACTTATGACCTTGTTTCACTCACATGACGAGTTGTTTATCGTGCTAACAGGGACTAATTAGGGAGTTTCTTGACCAATTTTTTAATTTTCTTTTCATGACTCACTTTCAAGAGTCCTGTTTGTATTTGAAGTCAGTAGTATTCACATTTTGGAAAAAATTAGAATATCTCAAAACAGCTTTAACAGAACACATGGGAAAGTACAACTACAGCTAAGGATGGGTTTCCATTCTGAATGCAGATAATAAGTTGTGTTGACAAAAATATTACGGAACATAACACAACAAGATGGCATTTTTTTATTTTCATTTTCTTAATTGTAAACAAAAACCTATAATAATATTTGTAAATTTCCCAACTATCAGATGTGCTACAAACAATTTGTCATGTGTTTACATCTCACCATGATTCATTTTTTTTTTCCGCCAGCTTATAGCTGAAGACGACACATTGAGTGTTGCATAATGATTGGACATGAACATACGCATGCGTATCTCTTGCATGAAACTGACTTACATGCAATCAACCTTGCATCTTATTGGCGAATTGACAGTATGAGTACTTTCATGAGATGAGTATGAGTACCGGTACTGGACCTGAGTAGGGTATTTGGTCCCGTTACAAGTATCAAGCTGTTTGATAGTCTCAATGTTATTATGACAAAACCCGAAAAAACCAGATCAATCTCTCTAGCAACACAGTTTTTTGACAGCTATTGGACTATTTAGTCCACTACATACCATCATGTGTAAATTGTACGGAAAACTTTCATGGAGGGCAAATTATGCATTTTTCTTTAAAAATCTAGTTTTCCACGTCTTTCTATGCAGAATCGGCACAAGGAGGGCGCTATAACCATAAATTTGATCTTTTAGGAAATATGGCAAGCATTTATCGCATGGATTGTCTGATTTTTGCCAGGGATAATAGTCTTGTAGTCCCTCTGTATACAGTTTCAAAATTGTTTTTGTCACCACCTCTAAATTGTTCTAAACATAAGAGACAATTTGCACAGGGTCAAACAGGCTGTGGTATGAATACAGCCAAAATTTGTAAATAACAAGTAGAGTGCGAGTAACCCAAATGTATTCTTACTCGAGGCGAGTATTTTACTGGGGTGGTACTACAAGTTGGAAGCGTACTGGTGGAAAGCAGGATTCCAACCAGAACTCAGAACTCATTCATCAAATTTATGTGGTTGTGCTAGATGCAAGTAATACACAGGTAATCTTATTTCACCATATGTGCTATTAAGTACCTCATTTTGCATAGTGTTCTGATTGGCTACTAACAACAAGGACAGTGCATGCTCTATTTATTTAATAAGCAATCACAAGGTGGAGAACTGCAACATTTGACATTAGTAATAAGGATCCAAATGCTTTCAAGTGACTGAAGAAATTATTGTACTATTAGATGCAAAGCCATGAGCTTTTTTAAAACCATATAGCGGGAATGAATAATGATGAACTAAGGGCCCACAAGCTTATCTACTCAACTACTCTTAAAAGTTTGCTGTTTTATTGTGTTGCTTTTGGGGAAAGGGAACACCTATACCAGTCCAAATTTTGTATCTCCTGTACAAACAAGAAACGCAGATGTGTCGGAAAACATTTTTCAATGGAACGAGAAGATTGTGCCGCTTGAATGAGATTGTGCTTTTTTCTTGTATGATATTTGACATGCAGTGAGGGGATGGATCTCAAAATGTACACTAAACACTGGATTGTGGTCACCGGGTGTACACACACCAGTCAATGAACAAAGATTAATAAGTTCGGGTTTGCAGGTCAAACTTTACAGATGATGGTATAGACCGAATTTTTCATCGCATGTATTCCTATTACCACCAGTGCCTCAAAGATATTACCATCAGGGGTCGGGACAGTGAATGTTCCCAGTCCTCGGCAATTAGAACCTTGGTGTCGTGTTCGATCAGACAATGTCTATGACCGAACAGTAAAGAGCATCATTAAGTCTGTTAACTTAAACCTTTGCAATATAATACCGGATCAGCCGCTTTATCACATTGAGAGGTTCATTCATCTCGTTCGTTCACTGATTTTATCTCGCCATTGACTATGCCAATTACTTTTGTATGGATTGTCGGCCAGAGATCAGAGTAAATTTCAGATTTTGCCGAAGATAGAGCAGCCAGGCTGGTGTTCAGATCTGTTAGAAGGACACCAGCCACACCACTCCTTAAAGAGCTCCATTGGCTACCAATTAGTGAGGCGCGTTTTGTCTTTAAGCTTATGCTTACGCTTCTTACTTACAAGGGAATTTCCGACAAATTGCCATCTTACTTGTCGAATACCTCTCTTTGTATATTCCTGGCAGGCCAGATTGCGATCTGAGATGGAAAGACGCTCTCACTGTTTCTTGTACCGACACAAAAAAAAGGTCAGGGGTTGACAGGGCTTTCAGCAATGCGGCCCTAGCCTATGGAACTCTTGCCTATCTCTGTTCGCCACTCCAAGTCCATGGTTACTTTTAAAACACCTCTAAAATTTCATCTATTCCTAAGAGTTGATAGCTTGTGCTTAAATTAGTTTTTGTATTGCCCACATGATATTTCTAATTGTGCAGCTGTTTCATTTTTATAGTGTGATGTTAAGTACTTATCATGGTCATCTTTTACAATACCTGTTGTATACTATATGTTTAGGCTAAATAGTAATTACTCTTATTTTGTAAAGCGCTTTGACAGTGTTTTGGAAGGCGTATATCAAATGCCGTTTGTATTGTAGTATACTATCTGGGACATTCATTTGCAGGACCAAGTCAAAGGTTCATCTAAGGTAAAGGTCCATACGCCATCTTGCCGAGGATCTCGCAAGTTAGGGCCTACCTTGCGTATTTTGATGTTCTGGATTCTCAAATCGCTGCTTATTCCCTTAAAATACAAGTTGTTGGTGCCAAACATACAATCTTCTTCAGTACATTGCTTCAAAGTGATAAGTACTGCAATTGAATACTCATATACGAGATTAGAGTCATGTAACGGTCCCGGCGGTATTTGCAGGGACTTCCCTTCAATCGGTTGTTCCCACTTCGCTGGGTTTCGTATCCAGTCAATTGACCAGGCATCAATTGAGAATTCATTTCACGTGATTTGGAACTCAAAAGAGATAAAAATTCCTTAAAAGGAATTGCACGTCAATCGTTAAGGAATCATGTTTTGTGGCCAGGTTGTAATTTTGTGCCATATAGGCTTATGGTAGTTCGTAAAAATGGTTGAATTAGGTATACCGGTTGTACACAGGAAATACCTTTATAAAATAACTCGAGGTGCGCCAGACCTCACAAGTAAAGAAAAATCTGGTAGTATATCAAAGATATTGTTTCAGAGTAGAATTTCAGGTTCTCACGTATACAAGGTGTTCTTTCCTCCAGGTATTGCCTGTTTAAACAATCCAAGTCTGCCCACATGAAACCCTCCAAATTCAGCCAGACTCATCAACTGCTAACATGCTCAAGGGGACTGGAATCTGCTGGATGTGTGAATAGCTGAAGTGTTCTATGAACTAATTTCCCGTAATGTTATTATGATGAAACAATCGGGGATTGAGCTGGCAGTATTCGATGCAAGTAGAGTGGTTGTATTATGTAGAGGAGAGTGCATATTTATCTAAATTATAGCTTTTGATTGGGGATCCTATATGGGGATGGGTTGAAGGTGGGGGGGGGAGCTTTCATAGTGTCTGAAGTTCCATATAGCAATATGTTCAGGCCGTAACAACAAAAAATATGAGCAGCAAGTTGGGTTGTGAATTGTGGGTGTTCCATAAGGTGACCCATCTTTACACCTTTGACTCGCTCATTAAAGGGGTATCACTCGATCCTTGGCCTCAACCCCATTCACATCTTGCACTCGGAAACCTGCAATTTTGTGATCATTAGAAACCTGTATTTTTTCTCATCTCATCTGCAAAATATTTTGACGGACTTCTTTCCCATTTTGATCTACAAGCCATATGGTAACCAGGAAAATATTTGGGAACAGTGGCTATCGTAATGCCTCCCTACACCAAATACCGCTAACGTTGTATATTGGAGATCCAATAGTAACATTTTGGAATTAGAGAATAAAAAATAGGATTTGTTGTTTTGCCTATCTAATATCGTGTCATAATGGATGGGCAGTCCAATATTCTGAGTAGTGGATGCCGGCCCAGCGGTATCCACTACGATTAAAATACTGACTGCCCATCCATTTATGACACGATATGTAGATAGGCAAAACAACAAAATCCTATTCTGTTTATTTCATTCTATTTAGTTTTGGTTGTTTAATCACCGGATAAATATTGTATTTCCAAATAATTAGTTAAAAGGGCAAAAATATTCCCCCGCTCTCAAAGAAATGAACTAAACCCGTAATAGATGATGTGTGCACTGCGTAACTTTATACATGCGCGCGTAAGCACTTGCGAGACGACGCACTTATATAATATTGGATGGCTGAGGTGGAGTACAGAAAATATTCGCCCGACCTAGATCAAAAATCGGGCGAGTCGAAGTAACGTATGCTGAGATTTCTTGGAGAGGGCGAATTTTTTGTTATCAGCCGAAAAAAAAGCCCATCCAATACTTATGATTATTATGCAAGAAGAAGCTGACCTGACAAAAATCGTTTTAAATACTTCAAACAATAAAAATGAGTATTTGCTTGACGAGGTACAGGACCGAATGCACGATATTTTTGCGTATTGTGCAGTGTTGGGCGGTACGCGGCTATATCGAACGTGGGGTGGGTGGGGGCTAATGCACCACAGATGCATAATAAATCTCATATCGTCTCATATAAGCTAGCAAACACCAATGATTTTTGCGTGTTTGCTTACAAATATATAGAACATTGTAACTGGGTATGGCACCTTTAATTTTGAAACCTTATTGTGGATAGAAGACATGGTTTATTCTGTGAAAGTTCCAAATTCATAATTGTGTTAGAAAGTGTTCAGGTGGGCATCCTACACTTACAGAATACTCTAATTTTCAGATGGGGCGCGCCCTAGGGTGAAGACAGGGCCCGTAACTAGGTTTTTTGAACGGCGATATTTCGAAGATTTTATCCCAAATTGTTCAAAATTATAATTCGTCCAGTAAAGTGCGTCCAGATGGGCTACCTTACTAAAATATTTATAGAGGGATAGGGCTAGGACCAGGGCATCGTTATCAGGAGTTTTAGGAGAGGGGTGAATTTCTTCAAAACCCCGGGGGTTTTCTTGGGGGAGGGGAATTGAGAAGTGGTACATTTTTTTCCAGTCTATTACCCATGTATCATTAAAATTGATAAACTGAACCCCTATCATCTTTTCCTGCTGCAGATTTCAAGATGTCCCAATATCCAAGAAATCTATACAAGACAAACTTTGACTAAAAAATGCAAGATCCAAGCATGTGAGGTTATGCCCGATGGTCCTCCCCCATCAGAATGCAACTTGGAATTATTGGCTGCAGTTACTTTACGTCTCCCAAGTTGCCCAAGTTAACAGCCATGGGAAGGTAGCTAAATTGGCAGAGTGCAGAAAAGTAAAATTGCCACTTCAGAACTGATCACACAGGTGAAATTTTGAAACTAAAGACTTCTGGATTTCCTTCAATATGCAATTTCACTTTGAATTGAATAGGCAGGTACTTTAAAAAGGAGGTCTCCCACATATATGCAACGAATGTATACTTATTATACAGTGGAGTGAGGGTTTGAAACGTAGCTTGAAATTAGCAAAAAACGGGTGCGAGTCTAAAATGGCTGGAATGAAAGAAAAAGCTCCTTTATTTTGAAGGCAATAAAAAAAGCTGAAATCAGCTAAAGCCAAACTATCACAGGCCTGATACAATGTATAACAGGGATTAACATATCTATGCCACATCACATTGCAAATTTAGTGTTCCTGCCCAAGGACTTTCCTTAAAATGAATGCAGTACCATTTAATAGTATAATATTCAGTCTCACACAAACAGGCAGAAGCAGACCAATACATGTGTAATTACCATTTTCATGTGTTCAATAACTCTAAAAATTACCATAGATTTGATATAAAATGAAAACTTCAAAAGAACTTTCAAATTAAGATATGGACACAGTGGATTTGTTCATCTAAAAATCTTTAAAGGATAAATATCATTACTCGGTGAAAATTAAGGGTGTTGCCCGAATTGTTCAAATTTAAAGGGTTAAGCAGCGATTGCTACTCCGAAACATAAAAAAAAAATCACTGCAAAAATCAATTGTTACTGGCATGGATATGCGAACATACAAGTGGTTGGCTTGAAATCCATGAATAAAACTGGCAGTGAATTTTTATCTTGATTCTTATTTCTATACGTGCGTATCAAAATTGGGACATGAGATCAAAAAAGGCCTTCTGCGTACTATCCCAGATTTTAAGAGTGTATTTGTGCACCATGATCATTACAGTTGACACCTGGAGTAAAATAATCTGGAAAACATATTTTAAGTCAAATAATGTCCAGGAGCATATTTGAAGCCACAATGCTCCAGGAGATATGGCAAGCTCTGGAGCAGTGAAAAATATTCTGTGAATTAACGCTCAGGAGCACCGGAGGCATATTTTCGTCAAGAGAAAACATTCTATTAAAAAGTGTACTGCTTAAGGGCTTATTGCCCATGCAATGTATGTTCCGGGACATGGGATTTAGAATGTTTCTCCATATTATATATGCTCCAGGGACCATATGGTCCTGGAGCATATTTTGGGCCAAAATTTCATACATGCAAACGCCCTCATACCCACTGAGCGGAAAGAGTGCACATCTATGCGATTTGTCGTGATATTTAAGCTCCAGACCATGCATCCGGTACAGGACCATAGATCAGGAGCATATTTGAATAAAAAATATGCCCTGAGCAGTGAGCATGGAGGATATGTTCTGGACCGGTGTGGGGGGGGGGGGGGGGGGGTAGGGGATATTACAATCTAACAGCAACAGAACAGCATCAACTTCCGGCGTAACCCGAGTGCTAGTCTTTTGACTTAAGGTAGGAGGGCGCTCTTACGCATATCGAACGGTCACACACAGACTTGACCTAAGGCTAGGCCTGGTTCACGAATATTCTAAATCAACGGACTATTGGAAATGACACCATTGAAGCGGGGGTAATCCACTAACCCCAAAGGTTTTTGAAGTCAATAATTTTTTCCTAAATTATCACGATATTACGAAGAGTATTGAACGAAGGATTAAAGATGATTTTGCAATGGTCACTGGGGACGAGGCTGCCGTAGAAATACAAAAAGGAATTGCCCGAAAATGGACGTTTGGAAATCCCCAATGCCCAAATCGAGCAGATGTGTCCGACCCCCCCTGCCACCAAACTCAGATTGATATCGGCAACTTATCAAAAGTTGCCGATTCGAAAAATTAAAGGTGCAACAAGAGATTTTGAGACATCCATGTGAGGTGTCAATGTTGTGATTCAAAGATAGACACTCAAGGTTTCTTACTCTAATTTGCTACGTGAAAACACATGGTGTTTTATATGCTTAGAAAACAAAGCTGAATTGCATTTGCTCCTAGACAAATAGGGACAATAGAATTCACATTTTTGTACTAAAGATAATAATTTCTCAGCTTAAGTCTTTCAGATGGGAATATTTTGAGAGAAGCTTTACACCAGTGCAAAAATTGAATGTCAGATTTTTTTCAGAGAAACCGGTGATGAAAATATCTCATTGCACTTTTAAAAATGCAAAATTTTATTATTTTGTTGTTAAGAAATTACAAAATGCATAAATGAAAATTAGGAAAAAGACAATATAAAAAATGTACATAGGAATGTTACAAAAATCCAACATATGAATAAAAAATAGAATTTTTTAGTAAATACAAAAAAAATATTTGGCCTCGTTGGGACACCGTACATGGGATGGCCATCTGTCATGTCTCAAGTATTAAAAAAATGTTCACTTGGCCAGTGAAACCAGCAACCTCCGTAATACTAGCACAGCTCTTGCCAATTGTGCTAACAAGCCAGGGTAGATAGAGGAGCGATAGATCTTATCTATAGGTCTTAGGTTCGAAAAGTGTCAATCCTTCCTAACGGATAGCATCAGTGGTATTAAAGAGGTTGTGTGGTTCTAGTCTTGGCAAGTGCACATTGTTTTTAAACACTGATGCGCTGGCCATGCTCTCCAGGGAAAGATTTAATATAAAATATTTATCAAAAATTGGTCAATGATAATGGGTTAAAGAAATGAGGTAACTTTCAGTACATTTAAAAAAAAATGCATTTGTTGGGGGTGGGGGGGTTGGGTGGGGGTGGGGAGAATCTACAGTTTGAGATCTAATTAAGGAATTTTTAAAAGCAAAGTCAGACCGGCAGTTAGTAGTAAGGGGTCTCTCAAGGGTAATGTCTGAGCGGCAGTTAGAAAGGCAATCCCATATTAAAGTAATCTCTCAGATCTTTTGAGGGGTACATGTCGCCAGCAGTAGCATCCATCTTTAAATTGTTTGATCTACTAGAGCGGCAGTTATCTGCATTTTTTCCTGTTTTAACACAGCTGTAAGTGTCCGTACGGGCAGTAATCACACTTCTCTGAAAAAGGATTACACGTTCGAACAGCAGGTACAGCATTACATTTTGGGTGATATCCTGAGGGGTCGACTGGCAGTAGTAGGCCAAAACAAAAGTGTTGTTGGAGTAACGGCCGCAGTGCAAAACAGGTGTAGTGGCGGGTTTGCCGGGATTTTTTTTTTTTTTTTTTTTTTAAAAATTGAATTATTCAAATGTTTTACTACATCAAATCATCACCATAGTCTATGTATGTATTAATAGTGAACTTTGACTTTATATAGAAAATCTTAAAGGGGGGGGGGCGGGGGGGGGAAAAAAAATAAGAAGGGGGGGGGGGGGGGGGTGGGGGGGGGGGGGGGTGGGGGGGGGTATTTTTTTAGGGGGGGTGGGGGGGGGGGGGGGGGGGGGGGGGGGGGGGGGGGGGGGGGGGGGGGGGGGGGGGGGGGGGGGCGGGGGGCGGGGTGGGGGGGGGGGGGGGGGGGGGGGGGGGGGGGGGGGGGGGGGGGGAGGGGGCGGGGGGGGGGGGGGGGCGGGGGCGGGGTGTGGGGGGGGGGGGGGGGGGCGGGGGGGGGGGGGGGTGGCGGAGGGGGGGGAGGTGGGGGGGGGGGGGGGGGGGGAGGGGGGGGAGGGGGGAGCGGGGGGGTGGGGGGGGGAGGGTGGGGGGGGAGGGGGGGGGGGGGGGGGGGGGGGGGGCGGGGGGGGGGGGGGGGGGGGGGGGGGGGGGGGGGGGGGAGGGGGGGGGGGGGGGGGGGGGGGGGGGGGTGGGGGGGGGGGTAAAAAAATTTGGGGAGGGGGGGGGTGGGGAGGGGGGGGGGGGGGGGGGGGGGGGGGGGGGGGGGGGGTGGGGGGGGGTATTTTTTTTGGGTGGGGGGGGGGGGGTGGGGGGGGGGGGGGGGGGGGGGGGGGGGGGAGGGGGGGTGGGGGGGGGGAGGTGGTTGGGGGGAGGGGGGTGGTGGTTGGGGGCGGGGGGGGGGGGGGGGGGTGGGCGGGGGAGGGGGTGGGGTGGGGGGGGGGGGGGGGGGGGGGGGGGGGGGGGAGGGGGGGGGGGGGGGGGGGGGGGGGGGGGGTGGGGGGGGGGGGGGGGGGGGGGGGGGGGGGAGGGGGCGGGGGGGGGGGGGGGGGGGGGGGGGCGGGGGGGGGAAAAAAGAAGGGGGGGGGGGGGGGTGGGGGGGTGGGGGGGGGGGGGGGTGCGGGGGGGGGGGGGGGGGGGGGGGGGGGGGGGGGGGGGGGGGGGGGGGGGGCGGGGGGGGTGGGGGGGGGGGGGTTGGGGGGGGGTAAAAAAATTAAGGGGGGGGGGGGGTGGGGGTTGGGCGGGGGGGGGGGGGGGGGGGGGGGGGGGGGGGGGGGGGGGGGGGGGGGGGGGGTGGGGGGGGGGGGTTGGGGGGGGGGGGGGGGGGGGGGGGGGGGGGGGGGGGGGGGGGGGGGGGGGGGGGGGGGGGGGGGGGTGGGGGGGGGGGGGGGGGGGGTGGGGGGGGTGGGGGGGGGGGGGGGGGGGGGGGTGGGTGGGGGGGGGGGGGGGGGTGGAGAAGTGCCCAAAGTACACCAGAACACAAAAAACACCCAATACAACCATTTTTTTTTGTGCCTAAGCAGAAGTCTATAAATTTTCAATCTCCCAGGGACTGCCAGACCAGCACTTATCAGCAACAGATCTCTCAAGGTAAAACATCCAAGAGTTAGCAACAAAATTAACGTCAAACATCCGATCAGCAATAATCTGGCAATGAAAATATCATAATTGCCGATATTTGCCGCTTGGACGGGATTCACATTATGTCCAAGTATAAATGTACATGTACAGGCACATGAATCTGTTCTCCACGCCATGTTGAATGTTACTATTTTAGGGTTTAGTCGGTAGAGTGGATTACATGTTGAATTATCTGCCACCTGTCAGACTATCATCTCTATGATCACATCAAGCTGTGGTGCCTCTCCCCATCTTGACCTTGGAACAAACATGCCCGGATGAGAAAAGCCAAGAGTAACGAAACATTGTAATTGATAACATTTAAGGAATTCATTTCAAGGCTAAGCATAGGGCGAAGGTGCAATGGGGTTTTGATATAATTAGCACTAAAAATAAAAACAAGCATGGCAGGGGAATTACGCCACCAAATAGTCTTTGACAATTCGTATGCACCATTCAATTTCAAGTGTTAATAGTTGATGTGTTTTTCGGGTTGAGAAACAAGATAAATACACACTATCACATTGCTCCTTGGTTAAAACTGCACACATGGGTCTGTTGAATAATAGTACTACCTATATTCTCCGAGTCTCCGTCATAATTCCTTTTGCGTCAAGACTACAGGTACGTCAGCTTCCCAACCAGACCGAACCATGATAACGCATAAAGAAAATACAAGTTGCGCATTACACGCAACACCTCACGCGGAGGAATATAGCCGCCTATTTCAGGAAAAGGAATTGTGACAGCGACTGTACGCAACTTTACTACATTTAATGACGTCATTGCATTTAAACCAAGCTAGTCTCAGTCCCACAATGGTGCACTCATACACCACAGGTGTCAGTATTGTAGAGATTCCACATAAAAATTAGGGAAAGAAGTGTATGTGCCACCACCCAATGGAAGTCGGCAAGTTGAAGGGTATGTTGGTGGAAGATAATTACATCATTACAGGATTATGGCATGCATCCTTAGATATCGAATTGATGTAATGTACGGGCAACACAGTGGCTGGCTGTAGCTACCCCTTTGGTTTCAGAATCCATGCTGGTTATACTATTAATTAAAGTATTTTCTTAAGTCGAGTCGAGGGTATGAGTGCTTGCAGCATAGTCGATATTAATGTAATGCGAGTTTTCTACTGCAACCTAAAATGCTTGATTGTGAAAAATGTCTTGTCCTCTAATCCTCTGGTTGAAAGGGGAATTAACATCAACTAACAATAAAACTATTCCAAGACAAAGCTAAAATCAACCCAGAACCAAGCTATAACTTTCCAAAGCAAAGCTCAACAAAAAAGGAACAAGCAAACCACTTGGAAAAACAAGCACTCAGTAGAAAGCTAAGTACTCACTTGAGTGCCCTACAATGTGGTTCTATTGTTGTTCAAAGTGCTTGGTTATTTATAGCTTGCTTCAGCGTTGCTATGTGTTGGTTCTGCTTGTTTCAACTAGTTTAAGAGGGAATGGTTATTGTTTATCTGCAGTTATACCACCCTTTCATTTAAGTGAAATTTAAACAGATGATTTTCAAAACCAGCACTATATGTTAGCAGGTTTGTTGTTGTTCATGGTGTGCTGTGTTTGTTGACATGGACTGACAGCACATTTTTGTTAATTTTATTGCAACATAAGCTATGTCTATCATACCTCGTGAATCCTTTTCCATCCAATCTTTTGCGCACTAAAAATATGGGTCCACTTAATTTCTGTAAATGGCAGGAACTTGGTGCATAATGCACTTTTTCTCTCGAACTTTTTCCAGTACGTTGCCTGGAAGCGCCATGTTCATGTTGTTGACACGTCGGTCACAAACAAAGCGCATTATGTTTTGTGACTCGTAACGACAGTTAACCGCGGTTTAGAGGTCAACGTTCTAACACTAGTAACGTCGTTTGTGAAAGCGAACTGTGAAGCAAATCTTAATACCGAGTTTAATATTTAATAGATTCGCCGGAAATTGGCAATTTTTAAAATTAAATTTCAAGGAAATGTGCACAAAACATATATAATAAAAACATTAAAAAAACTGATTTTATCATTTTTTAAAGAAATATTTCGGAAAATAGTACTGCCAGGGTGCCGCCAATGTTTTAAACGCTATACGGGATCTGCCCAGTGGCCTAAATGATTTTGTTAGTATTGGGTCAATTATTTTTGAAGGAAAGCAAGGCAGGATGCAAGAATAAAGAAGCAGGATAAGTGTTGTATAGGTTTCATAGACGTGTTTATTTCTATATGATGTTGTAACAATGGAAAGATGAATTTATAACCATTGAAGTTGCCGGATGTGTGATACAAGGGTTAACATTACCACAGCCTATTCATTGGATTCACTAAGGTAAAATACAGAGTGTATAAACAAGTTTAGGGAGACACTTGTAATGGGAGGATAGTCAGGCTCCTAACTTAGATATTGTTGAAGTGTTAAGTGAACAAACTATGGGCAACAGTGTAATTAATAATAAATACTACAGGAAGTACATTTCAATGCGACTGTATAAATGATATACTTATATTTACAAATTTAAGTGTAAAAATAAGATTCTGGTATACCATGAATGTGCAAAAATAAATATACAGATAAATATATTACAGTATAAACTGGGAGGAAGTGTATGAGGGAGTGGTATAAGAGATTGCTATACTCCCAGAGGGTGTTTTGAGTCTATAATACAATGCATAAGTTGGCAATTATATTTCAATGAGGGTATAAATTTTTCAAAGCAATTATTTGACTCACAAGAAATTTGACTGTAATACTATTATGTTCTTTAGGTGCTAGTTTTAAAGGCTGACTCAGAGGATGGAAAATATAATTTGTTTGTGTGTGTTTAGTAATTAAAAATAATCTTTAGATCGAAGCTAGCCACCAAAATGTTAATTCCAAAGTTAGAGATGGATGGTATATTTTGTTTTTCATGCAGGTAAGCAATGGACAGGATACAGTGTAAGAGGAGATTGTGTTTAACAAAAATTTTGGATCCGAAGTTTATGATAAAGTTGTGATTGTTTGAAATTGAAGGGGGTACACTGATTGAGCTTAGTATTTTACACAGTGACCATTATATGGAGAAGCATTATGTAAACTCCAAAAACCTGATGTTTAAAATGAGGCACCCTGTCATGGCAATCTTTGGTCGGCCTTTAAGGTTTCAGCTGTGTAGAGATATTTCGAGGGTGACAAACAGAAGGACTATCTCAAAACTGTAAGGAAATATTAAAGAATTCTTTAATTCTGCTGTAATAATGCTTTTGAGATAATGCAATGTTTAATATTTTTACTAAGCAATCTATTCATTTTACTCAAATGGCAACATCTCATAAAGCTCATATATGGTACGTAAGCAAGCATTATATAAACAAAGAACAATTTTTAATTAAGAACAGCAGGTGTTTAAAGAAATTCTTGAATATTTTTTTCCAGTGTGAGTTACGTCTTTCTGTTGTCAACCCTCGAATTTTGGTGGTATTAATTTTAAACGTAAGTTATGATGTGTTAAGTTAAGTGAAAACTTGATTATCTACAGTTATACAACTGGTAAGACACAGTGCAATAGTTAAAACTTAGAGTTTAAAGAATATTTAGTGATACCAAAATGGAAGGTAAACATAATCATTATAATAATAAATATACAGAATCGAATATATGTACAGTATAAACTGGGAGGAAGTTTACTGGATGGATGTGGTATATAAAGATTGGCTAATATCCCATAGGTTGTTTTGAATCAATCTAAATGCATAAGTTTGCGCAATTATATTTCAATGAAGGGTAATCATTTTTCAAGAATCTATTTTTGACTCACAAGAAATTGACTTTAATACTCATTTATGTTCTTATGTTCTAGTTTTAAAGGCTGACTCAGAGATTGAATATAAATTGTGTGTGTGTAGTAATTAAAAATAATCTTTAGATCGAAGCTAGCCACCTAAAAATCTTAATTCCAAAGTAGAGATGGATTGGATATTTGTTTTCATGCAGTAAGCTATTACAGGATCCAGTGGTAATAGTATATTGTTTTAAACAAAAATTTTGGAATCCGAAGTTTATGATTAAGTTGTGATGTTTGAAATGAAGAACTTTGATTTGAGCTGTATTTATTTGACACATGACCAGTATATGGAGAAGCATTATGTAAACTCCAAAAACCTGAATTTTTTTGAGAATGAGTGCACCCTCATTGGGAAATCTTTGAGTCGGCCTTGTACGGTTTCTAGCATGTGTAATGATATATTTTTCGAGGTTTGACAAACAGAGGAACGTACTCAACTGAAAAGAATTAACGAATTTCTTGAATTTCTGCTGTAATACTGCTTTTTAGAATGCAATGTTTATATTTTCTACTAAGCAATCTATTCATTTTACTCAAAATGTAACATCTCATAAAGCTCATACTATGGGAACTGTAAGCAAGCATTATTAAACAAAGAACCATTTTTTAATTTAAAACAGCATAGTAAAGAAATTCTTGAATATTTCTTTTTCAGTGTGAGTTCGTCTTCCTGTTTGTCAACCCTCGAATTTTGGTGGTATTAATTTCAAAAACTAGTTTGAGTGTTAAGTTTAAGTGAAAACTTGATATCTACAGTTCATACAACTGAATAAAACAGAACAGTGCAATAGTTAAACTTAATTAAAGATATATTTAGATACAAATGGAAGTGTAACAATAACATTAATAAGAATATAAAAAAGACAAAAAAACAAAAAACATAAAAAAAAAGGAATTATCCACGTAAACATGATCAAGGCGCTGTGCGGCGGCCATGAAAGGCGCTCAGCACATCAGAGAAACCATAATACCAGAACAGATTTATGCCATAATCTCGATTTTAGAATCAGGAGAAAACCGGAGTACCCGAGAAAACCTGCCGGAAACTATATGGATGAGAAAAAAAAAAAACCCCCCCAACTTCACATAAAGGCCCCCGAGAACGAGCTCCTGCCGGTAATCGAACCACCCAGATACCTCATTGTTAAAAAAAAAAAGTAAAAACGTTAAAAAAAAAAAAAAAAAAAGGAATACACCGGCCCCTTGGCACCAACACGTTCCCCCCAAATATACAGTGTAAGTGTAAAAATAAATAGAATAAAAGTGTATATTTACAGAATGTTTACAGTATAAACCGAGGTGAAATTGGAGTGAATTGCTACAATTACTATATGTGCTGTAAGATGTAGATGATTTGTAAAATCACGTCTGAAACTTCAGAAAACTTGAGGCACAATAACAGCAATGTATACTTCGAATCTCGTACTTTAGAAACCTAGAAACATGACGTATGTAGGTGTTAAAGAATGGCGTAAATATCGCATCCAATGCCATTCACGCCAAAACTATAAAAACAATAGTTAAAAAAAACTGTGTCGGGTCCGCCAGGCATAATTTTACAGAAATAAGAAAACATTAAAAGCATTTAAAGGAGTAGATGGTTTTCTGATTTTAAGTTTGGCACTTTGACAGAAACATGTATAAAAAGAAATCTCATCACTGATTTAAAGTAGATGTTTGGATACATAAGCATGATGCATTAGAACCAATCACCTTTGGTTACAACTTTATCTCCATTGACCTTTGACCTTGGTGTGTGGACATTTGACCCTCACATAGTTCTAAGCTTTCATTTTAACATAGGTTCACCTTCCTGTCATTTCAAATAAAGAAATAGAAAAACGCCCAATTGGGCGCAAAATGTGTTTAAAACGAATCCCCAGGTTTAAGCTTGAACTTTAACATAGGTTACCTTTCCTGTTCAATAATTCAAATAAGAAAATAGAAACAAACGCCCAATTGGCCCAAAATGTGTTAAAACTGAAATCCCCAAGTTCTAAGCTTTAATTTAACATAGGTTACACCTTCCTGTCATTTCAATACAGAAAATAAAACAACGCCCATTGGCGCAAATTTGTTAAAAATGAATCCCCAGTTATAAGCTTTAATTTACCGTAGGTTACACCTTCCCGTCCATTTCAAATAAAAAACATCGAAAAAAAACGCCTCAAATGGCGCAAAATGTGGTTAAAACTGAACTCCTCAAATTCTAAGCTAATTTAATGTAGGTTACACCTTCCTGTCTTTTTCAAATAAAGATGTTACCTAAAACTTCGTCCTTAAAGACACTATCAGTGATTTTAAAAATTTTGAAATTTGCAGAATAGCTTCAAGGAAGGCGAAGTCTGTAGAATCTCATAAGTTACCTTTTCCAACGAAGATTGGACAGAAAAGGAAGAAAAACTGCAGGGTGTTCAAAGGTATGATTCCCATTCAATTACGTGTTTGTAGTAAGTTGGGGGGTTCCCCCCGAAAGACAGTAATGACTAAAGTCCCCGATTCTGTCCTTATTAAGGTTGCTTCTGGTCTTAATCATTCGCAGGGTTGTTAGGATATCTGTACTTGTTACATACATTCAAAATCTTTATTTTTTGATGATTTTTCGATTTTCCTGATTTAGCAAATCACTGATAGTGTCTTTAAATAATATCAACACAATACATGGTAAAAGCTTCAATCATTACGTATATAACTCTACGTGGCATTCATGTTCTTACTTATAACTCTCCTATTTGTTACGTCACCCTTTATCTATCCCTGCAACATTTTAACCAAACTCCCATCAAAATGCGTCTTCACAGAGACTAAAAACAAAGAACTGCTTTTTAAGGCCATGTCAAACATGCAATGATGTTTATTCTTTGTCTGAATTGCATCGCATTACACACTCCAACACTAAAACTCCAAAATTAATCGTGACTAGATCATTTTCATAAAAGAAGAAACATTTAATGAATGACCTTCAGCTATAGAAATAGCCTCCTTCGTCAATTTTGAGAGCAGTGTTTTCTATAGTCGGGTCGGGTCTGCTAAGGCGAACCAACAAAACAAAAAAGGATACAGGAAGGACAAACAGAAAAAGGTAAATGCATTAAGTAAGGCAGGATTACAGATTATTCCAAGCATTTCTGTGAGAACACATGTAATAAAAGCAAAAGGTTACCCAGTTAACATTTATTGGATAAACCTAAATCTCAACATTACATTGCTTAACAAAAAGACCACCTCCTTAAATGTGGGTGTGATCCCCAGAAGGGATTTCACATCAAACACATTGTTGGTTCTCTTTCCCACCTTTTCAATAAGAATAGCTCTCTGAGCATCAATTTCTCACATGCAAATCAAACCTTTCAACTGTATCTGCACATGACACATGCTACTAACCATTTGGATGTTAAATTAATCAATAAAAAAACTATTTGAGAGATTTACCAAAACCTAATCTTAATCTATTAAAAATAACCTCATCAACCTCCTACAACCCAGGTGGACATGTGACGTGAAAACCAACTCCAGGCCTAATCTGTTTAAACACACCACTATCAACTTGACTCCAACTTTGTTGCCAGTCAACCAAAATTAAAGGGAACTTAGCCTCATGTTTAAAGTCACATTTTGAATGACATAACTTAATATCAATCGCCCTATTATTAGCAGCACGCTTAGCAATATCTCCGCTCTACTCATTACCCTTATATTACACTGACCCCGGCACACGTCAAAGTGAACTATAATAAATGACGGTAAAAAATCACTGCATCCACTTCAAAAAACTGAAGACCTTCACCGTTTCACATTCGCCGCGAGTTACAGAACAAAGACTTCTCAACGCGTGCCAGACAATGTGAGCTAGCCGCTTCACTTACGTAACAACAAGGCGGTCTTCCGAGCATTAATATAGGCCTTAGCCTAGAGTTGTATATACCCTCTATAAATAGTCAAGTGGCTTAATACACCGTACGTCGAAGGTGAAAAGAAACATACGGATTTTACAGTGTTTTCGTATGCAAAAAACTAATGTAGATGTTTCGATGATTTGGAAACACACGTCTTTAACTCTTGGAAATCTTGAAGGAATAACAATAACTAAAATGCACATTCGCGACTTATCTTTACTTATACGGATCTATAATACAAATCTTTTCGTTTAAAACTAATCCACACAGTCCTAATCTAAACTAAAAGAAAGGCACCATGTATTTCGTTTTGTCCATTGCAATCCTATGGAAGATATAACTTCCGGGTTAAACCCCATAGCAAAGCACGTCTCCCAATCGTGCGATAAAAAGTAGATTTGATGAAACGTAATACATGTGGCTATAAAATGTTCCGTTGTGGGAATTCTTGTTGGCCAGCTAACTGTTGGATCATGGTTATGTATTCGCTTGTTGCTATGGTTTTGCCGTGTGCATGGATTTACACAAAAAAATTAAGGGGGGGTAGGGACACGATCTGATCGATTTGGGCATTGGTAATTTCCAAACGCGTAATTTGTGGAACTGTTACGTGCATTTACGATGGCAGTCTCGCCTCAGTGACATGACCAAAATCAACTTTAAACCTCGTTCAAAAGATCTTAGTAATATTCATGATAATTTATGAAAAAATTATTAACGTCAAAATCTGTCGAAGTTAGTGGATTAACCTCGATGTTATAAAACATGTGTAATTTCCCATACCGTCGTCAGTTAAGATTTAAATATTCTGGACCAGGCCTAGTCTTTAGTCAAGTCTGTGTTGTTACGTCGATATGCGTAAGATCGCCCTCATACGGGAAGTTCTTTGAAAAAGACTAGCACCCGAAAGTGAAGTTGATTGCCGTTTTAGATTCGCTGTTGCTGTTAGGTTGGCATGACCTACCCTCCATGACAAAATTGGCCTATCTTGCTTGGTACCTGGTGCACCCCGCGGCCTTTCGCCTCATCGCATTACATGCACACGAACGTCCGTGCCTTTTCCGTGTGTGTGTCCTGACTGTGCCGCTTTATTTGGCGGGACGGGTGTGTTTTTTTTATTAGTAAAATTGCTGCTATGGGACCAGTTACACATACAGGTTTGGGATTTTCTCTACACTAAAACCAATGAGATGATGCATTGTGGTGAAGCACCTCATGTATTCAAATTCCAGTAAAGACACTATCAGTGATGTGCTAAATCACACAAATTGAAAAAAATTCATCAAAAATCATGATTTTTGCATGTATGTAACAAGTACAGACTGTACAGGTATCCTAACACCCTGCAAATGATAAGACCAGAAGATATAATACGGACGAATCGGAGATAGATTTTAGTCATATTGTCGACTGTGACACTTACTACAACAGAAATGCAATGGAGAATCGTATCTTGGAACACTGCCGTTTTTCTTCCTTTTCTGTAAATTCTACAGCTGGAAAAGGTAAACTTATGATAACTCATTACAGACTTATCCTTCACTTGAAGCTATTCCTAGCAAATTTCAAACATTAAAATAATTTTTCAAATCACTGATAGTGTCTTTAAACTTCCACTGCAAATGGCGCCCCATGCCAAGGGTGTGAAAAAATAGGAGTTCAAACAGAACCCGTTAAGGTGATTGGGTCACGATAAATCCGTTCGATAGATTTTGTTAAGATTTCGTATAAATGAACTTTCTTCGATGTACGTCAACTATCAGAAATCACAAATATGGGGTCACCGAATTCGTTTTTGAGAAAAATTCTATTAAAACACCTATTTGTTCCCAAACTTTGTACACACTTCTATAGGAAATTTCATTTTTTCATGGACATTTTTTAATAAAAAAAAATCGGTTCGATAACTTTGTCCACATTTTAATAAAATTTGCGCACTAACAAATCTGTCTATTCTTATGAAAAAATAGTAGGGGTCCCGAACTACTTTTTCTAATTATTTTCGAGAATAACGGCATTTTTAGTATCTAAAATACCAACGCGATATTGAGTGGTAAACGCTCACAAGTGTAACGCATGGCAAACGCTAAGCTGACACGCGAACAAAACAGGCACGCAAATGTGCGCACTGATTAAAAACTTATGACAATGGTTTTTTCCCTCTTTGTATTTTTGATATGTTTGTTTGTGATGTATTGATGAGAATCAATTAAAAGACTACAATTGAAAAGGCAGAAAAGTTTAATGAAATGTGAGAGGAAAGCAAGGCGTGTCCAGATTTCGTGATTTTGAATGTATTTTAAGCGTGATAATACGGCTCTCTGACCCAGTATTATCTGGACAAAATATATAGGCCTACCTATAACTTCTTACAATTTTGTCTAAATACCGGTTGTCAAATTGTTGCCTTTTACTAAGTTTTAACGATATTAATAAAAGTTGTCATTGGGAACTTAAAAACGAACAAATGAGCATTCGATACGTCGTATTTTTATGCCAAGTTGTCGGCCATAGGCAATGGCGCTGAGCCACAAAAAAATATGTGGTTTGCTTCGATGAAGAAATCCAGCTAAAATGTAAATTAAAAGCTTAGCTTAGGGCCGTTGAATAGGTAATTTAAAAATGTGGCATCACTTCACGTCTGGTCTTTAACTGATTATGAAGTTCCAGTAATTGAGGTAAAATATTCACGAAAAGATAATCAAACATTCTTTTTCTCTTGAAGGCCCTTCATGCGTTAAAGTTTTCCATAACATGCCAGAATGCTTTTTGAATACTGAAAAAAAGTCGTTAAATACATGAAAATGTACATAAATGTGATTTTTTGTTTGGCGAGGGAGAGATTCCTGATTTTACACGAGGCCAAATAATAAGGAGCGTCATTTAACTTTACTGACGGAAATTCGGTTAAAATGACAAGTGACTATTTCCTTCAACGAAACGTATATAAGTTCTAACGATCATATTAATCATCATGTTATGCCTTTACACTATCATTTAGGACTAATAGGTGAAATGTGTTGGAAAACAAATATCTGTCATGAGAGATTATTTGGCATTCTGAGTCCCGCCTATAAATCTGTGGTATCTGACCTAGAAATCTAAAGAACAACTTTTACCGATAGACATTGAAAAAATCAGGAGAGAAGGCTTTTATTTTCGGAAAAAAACGAAGGCTAGTAGTTACTGATGGCCCTTTCTATGCCATATAATCGTTGACGCAAGTTTGTTTACTAATTGCATTTTAATTCTGTGACAGCACATAGGCCTTATACATGTACTTCATTGGAAACAGGTAAAGGGCTAAAGCGTGCATGCTATCTTCGGAAAATCGCACAGTGTACGCAAAGTGTGGTTTTTACGCGCGAGGACAGCCAGGAACGCCAAGTCACAAATTTGGCAGAATATCTGCTTGGGGACTAGTGCCGCAGCTACGTGACCAATCACCTTAATGGAATAAACATTGCTTTATTCCGTGAGGGTTCCGAATTCATAATGTGTCGAAAAGTGTGTCAGATGGTCATGGTTACGGAACTCCCTAAAAAGAAAAATCCTTTATCTTGTTTGTCCTGTGGGCAAGTGGTTATGATCCTTTTCCACATGTTTTAAACTCTTGAAATGTGTTTTTCCTCTCCCATACGTTTGTAAATAATATAATAATATATTTATTGAAACATTTACTTTCAAACCATGATCTTTTGAGTTGGTGTCAAGAATCATTTCCCACCAATGGACGGTAAATGTTTAAAGCAAACTTGCTGACCTAATTAGGCATTAATAATAACTGATTTCTTTGTGAATGATCTTCCCCCCAGACTGCATGGTGAAACCAATTCAAGTGCCTACATAGTATGTCCCCCTCCCCCCAGCCTTTTGGTGTACAACCACTGCTGATTACGAGAAAAGGGTGGTTATCCTTTCTTGTCATCAAAATCTTCATTAGATGATGAGTCCGATGATGCAACTCGTAAATTGCATGTATTGATTATCCCTGGGAATTTTGCCTCCATGATTCATACCGTAGTCTTGATTTCTAGTGAGTTTTACCTTGTTGGGTTATTTTTGACTGGGATTTTCCCAACATAATTGTTGCAATTGCTCAATTGTTGTGTGTGTTTTGTTTTGTGGGCTGCTGCTTTTTTGTGTCGTCTGCTTTTTGTGCAATCTGCAAGAAGTGCAGAAGGCACATAGGATTACTCTGGTTGTATGTGTGTTGACATCTGTGGTCAACATTTAACCCCTGTAATATAATGCATGCCATATGAGTTCCGTAAGGCTACGGTTATGTCACTATTAATTGGTGGAAAGAGGGGTGGGGTGGGGTGACCCATGTGACCTTTGGTGCCTCATGTGACCTTTGGCCCCATTCCAACCGCGACGGCAGACGACAGACCGTCGCTGTATTTCTTTCGTCTTCTGTACACCATTTGAAATCTTCATTCATATGACAACGAAGTAAAACAAAAGAGATAATGAGCAACACATTTTTTGAAAAATGATTTTGATTACTTATTCCACTTGAAATATCGCGGTACAAATGATTTGTTAACCTGAACTTGCAGGAGGGGTAGGGCATGACCTGCTCGATTTGGGCATTGGGGGATTTCCAAACGTGCATTTAAATGCATCTCTGTCCTCGTTACATTACAAATCTCCTCTTAAACCTTAGTTTTGAGTAAATCTTAGTATATCATGATAATTTTTTGAATAAATTATGACTTCAAAATCCGTCGGGGTAGTGGATTAACCCCATCATCAAACCAGTGTAATTTCCAATAATGGTCATTTAGATGTAAATATTTTGACCAGATATATCCTTAGTCCAAGTCCTCTGTCTGATACGCGTATACTAATGCCCCTCCTACCTGACTTGCACTCTAGGTTTTGATGGTGATTTGAATTCACTGTTGGTCTGTTAGGAGGTTGCCATGTCCTACCCCCCTGAACTGGTTGCACTGCTCCCAGTGTGGCCTGGATCCATCTCCTTACCAATTTAGATCACACCTGAAGTTAATAAACAATACACGTCTTTATGTAATAATGTGATGATTGTAGTATTTGCTTCTTGCAAGAACCGAAAATCAAAACATGGTTTCTATAGGACGATGTAGAATAGCAAGCAAGTTCAAAACCAAGGTTTGCGTTATTTTTCTCAATAAACCTTTGAAACGTTCTCGGTAGGGTGGTCTACAACCAATCCATTACAATGTGAAGAAATTTATATTCCTCAAATTCTCCTGTCACGTAAAGACCTAATTCCTCCCTCGTCACAGTTCCTAAGATGACAGTTGAATTCACTTCTTAAGGTCCCCTTTGGGAAACTGCCTCAGAAGCTAAATTTTTAGCCAAATTTTAGTACGAATGCCTGCAAATTTCGCAAAAATTTCAAGTTACTAAGAGGACAAACTCAGTTCTAACCCCCCCAGTTTAAAACATTGGGGCTGCACATCCCTACCTTAAAGAAGTTGAGTATCCCCGCATTAGCTATTTGAACATGCATATTTTGAAACCTACCACCGCTTTGAATAAAATATTAGATCGGTTTCTTGAGACATAAAGTGGGGTCATATATCATTGATTAATGCAATACATTATGACGTCATCATGTTTGTTCAAATAACTCGGCAACCAACCAATTAGAAAAGTCAACAGAAGGAAGAGATATGCAAAAGCTATTATTAATGTATGGCACAGGCTGTATGAAGGTCTCATTTATTAGACAAAACTATAATAAACAGAAAAAAAAAACATAAATGAATAATGCAAACACAGTTTTGAAATTGTATTTGTTTGAGATTCTTTTAAAATGATTAGGCCAATGGTTATATTTCTACATGGAGTGTAACATTTTAAAAGGGTTTTTATCATCCACAGCGCTCATCCCCCCCCCCCCCCGACTTACCTGTAAAAAGTGAGATTTTTTTATTTTTATGTGAGTCAGTGGCCGGTAGTATGGTATGTGTGCAAATTCAGTTTTTGGAGAAATTCTTAATTTTGTAATTTCTGTCCATAAACAGACAAATTACCACACAGTGGCCTATTGGCCTGTGAAAATGAACATTGAATGAATAAGCATCAAAATGCCCATATCAGAACAAATTAAATTGTTTGGAAATAATTTTTTTCTCGGACACTATAAACCCAATAAGGTGCTGGAATCGGAAATGTACCTTTACAAATACCACATTTGAGGCAAATCAGCCACAACAAACATGATCCAAGTATCTGTTATTCTGATGGCTGATTTAAATTACAGTTCAGCCTTTTGGAGTCATGCAAACGTCAAAATTTTAATGTATTTAAAACATATTATTAAAGAAACTTGAGAAGTTAGTTTGACCCTATCCCCAAACGTGATTAGGGAGGGCTCTAGAATCTGATAGTTTTTTTTTGCATTCCTCAATGAACCTT
>JAMKCH010048828.1:0-177651 GCA_023653785.1 Ophioderma brevispina
CAAAGGCGTAGTAAACAACGGACTGATTCGATTTTTAAAAAGTCGGGGAAGTCGGGGTAGTTCGTGGGGTAAAATTATCATAATTTTATAAATATCGCTTCTTATTTGAATAAAGGTTAAAGAATGAGAATAAAGGTATGTTTTAGCCTATGCCGTGTATCTATCGTGTCATCACACGGGCGAAAGCACTATTTTCGCGTAAACAAACTCGGCTGAGCTAGTTGTTCTACTTAAATACTGCTGTCGCCTGTGTGATATGACACGATAGAGACACGCAGAGGCTAAAAAAAATCCTTTATTCTTAACTATACCCACAATATTCCTGATGGTGTTTTTTTGTGGTCCAGCCTTGTTAGGTTATTTTTAAATATTAATGTTTGCACCAAAACTCTTTAAAATGCATATTAATGGAACATAGCACAATGAACTTAATAAACCAATGTATTGGCCAAACATTCACATGTCAGTTTTGTTGGTAATTTTACATGTTTAATGGTAATTTGTATTTTGAATCATATTTGGTGTTTAAATAGTAGTTTTGTTTGTCTATGTTTGACTATAATGAAACATGTTTGTTTGTCAGTGGATTTAGGCAGACACTGGGAACATTTTTTAAATCAACATTGTCTAATCATTGAATGGAAAAAGATACTTTCCTGCAATATAGAAATTATAATTGAAATAATTAGTGGATGTTTTTGACTCTATTGTCACTAATGACATCATGTTTGTTTGTCAGTCCATTTACTCAGACACTGGGAAACATTTTAAATAAACCAAAATCAATACTTCGGCAATATAGTAATATGATTGAAGTTAATTATTGGATGTTTAGACTCTTTGGCACTGCTGACGTCATGTTGTTTGTCGGTCCATTACTAGACACAGGTAAATTCGATTTCGAATTAACATTGTCGTTGAATGAAGTAAAATGACTTTTGCAATTACTGACCCTAGTATGTCCCACCTGTTTTAACCTGAAATTAGCTTGAATTTAGGGGGTGGGATTATAATGGATCTCACCCCTCCCTAACTTTAAACAAATGAGCTCAAACATTTACAGCCTTCAGAGCTAAACTTATTACAGATATATGCCAAGTGGGCAAATGAGATGGCATCCAATAAGACTGTAAAGAAATGATGCATGAAAACTAATTAATTTGGTAGAGAAAATACATTAAAATAATTCAAAACAGGAATGATTGTAACAAAAATTGCATGTTGTTATCTATTACCTTCCAGCAAAGAATTTATAGTGGGATTATAATAGGATTTTCTAATTTATCAAATTCTTTTCAAACACTGGGGGTGGGATATACTCGAGCAGGGGACGATACTAGGTCAGTACGGTAAATAGTGAAGTTTGATTGAAAATTAAAAATTTTGGAGGTCTTAGAAGAAAATCATGCAAATCGATGTTTTTGGTCAAATTATTGTCATTATTGTCACTTAGGCATGGGTATCCATAGCCAGGGAATTGATTTTGTCACAAATATTTTAAAACCTCTGTCTGTGGAATATGAATCAAATATTGTGATTGAACAAGTTTATCACTTCAAATATCTTGGTGTTATTTTTGAAAACAATATGGACATGGCACAACCACATTGACCGTTATCTCAAGTATTTTCAAGCGTGTTGGCATTATTCAATGGTAAATATTATTAAAATAGAGATGTTATCAAAAATTGTTGGTGAAGCATTAATTATTGCCCTAGTTGACTACTGCCGTCCAATTGGTCTACGGTCAAATGATTGCTACTATCAAAATGAAAAAAATCAAAATAAGCTGGCATGAAATCTTTGTCAGCTGATTAAGGACGCCAATGATCACAGATGGACTCGCATTCAGGGTCAAACTAAATAAGAGCGTGAATAATCAAATCCTCGTCATTGTTTTCAAGTGCCTTCAGAGGTGTACCAAATATTATCTTCTCAGTTTATCATTATGTTCACAATATCAAACTAGGCTAGGTATCCAATAACAATGGTCATTATCATTCAACTCTAGATGCAGCTGAATGCACCTTCTGTACAAGAGCAGCTATCCTATGGGAAACCTCCTACATGTGCATACTAAATTGAAAATTATACAAAACAAGTAGTTTTAAAAAGCCTGTAGCATTCTATTGCCATGGAAATTACTTTTACTGTTCACTATATGCATGCATATTTCATTTAAGGGAGGGTATGGGGTCTGAAGCAGGTGAACTTTGAAGTGAGTTTTCTTAATTATCCTAAATAGTGTGCGTTATATACATGTACCTCATTTCATATTGTAGCCATGCACAAAGTTAAAATTCATGTCCAATTTTGTTCTGGTTCATGGTAACCAAGTAAGCTCGGATGGATAAACACTAAAAACAAACGTAACTAAAATAACTAAACAAGTACTGGGAAGGAAAATTGGGTGGCATGTGAAGGGGTTAAATACGCAGTGGACCATGAAGCCGGATTTTTTGGATACCGTTGCCAGGCAACCGGCCCATCGCCCAATCACATTAATTTCATGGTGTAATTGTATTTGGAAACACAATTTTGAAAATCGGCCTTCACGGTTCACTAGCCCTATATGTGCTCAATATGTGTGCAAAGTAAGTCATAGCAGGTAGCGTTCTCTAGTTACGTTCGTTTTCTTGGTTGTTTGTGTATTTTGACGAACGAGTTATGACCTCGAAACATTAGAAAAAATTGAGGGCGTTTTGATGTGGAATATGGATATTTTTTTTAAATTTCATTTTATACTGAAATTATCATAATATTAATGAAAGAATCATCAAATTCTAATATCATTTCAATTAAAAACAAATATTTTTAAATAATTTTCTTAAATATCGCAGGGTGAGAAAACAATATAAAAATACATTAAAAAAATCACTACCACAGTACCATTTAATTTTAAATATGGACAAATAATATAAGTATTTATGTACTTCGACTGAGGCAAAATAAATGCGTTTTAAAGGCGTGATAAGAATATCTTTTAAAATATCTTAACTATATCATTACTTTTTTCAACATGATAAAGTATAGGAGACTAGGGTTTTTGGCCAAATTCGCGTCCCTGCGACTGATCAGCCAGATCTCGGGAACCGAAATGTCCGATTGCGAGCGAATAAAAGCTTTTGTAGATACAATTACACATTTAAGCCATTGCATTATCTCATTTGTTAAATGAACAATATTACCAAAAACCCCAGGACCCCCTTACTATTGTAAAAATCGTAGTAGCTCTGTACATTGTTGTATAGTGTTGTAATTTTAAATTCTCATGTAAATCAGGCGCCACTTAAGAGCAGGTAAACAACTGAATGTGGTACCCTGTGGAAAAACACAAGTAATAAATATGATTTATAATTTCTGTAAATATTTTTTATTTACAGAAATACTATAACCAGAGGAAATTGAGGTGCTTGGGCAATTTTGAGGTTTTCACCATTGACATTAGGGACTGAAAGTATCCAATAGGATTTCACTTTCTTGTTTTGCATAGACAAGGTTACAGCTATTTCATTTTAGGATTGAATTCCAAGTAATATAGTAACTTTGAACAAAACCAATGTATTTGAAATACCTACGCAAATTATGAGGAAACCAGTTTCATCCCTCTTCAGATGGGGGGAATTTTCAAACACACTTTGATGGGTCCAAAGTAGAGTTTATACATTCCAACTGCCTGAAATTATCAGCCATTGAGGGTAGGGCAGTAGACAGGAAAGGATTTTGTTTTCCTTACCCAACGTTAAAATGGATAAACCCAATAGGGGCTAAGCCGGTTGCCATTTCAGATTTGTGATGCATTGTAGGTAATCGCTGGCCCTGGTGGTCTTAAGGGCCACAATGGCACAAAAAAAAACTATTCAGACATAATGAAACAACCCCTTAAGCTGCCTTACGAAATTTCACTTCCACAAATTTGAAAAACAATTTGGGTGGTGTTTACATCCGATAAAAAAACACAGTAAAAAACACAACAAGGATTTGGGGTGGCAATTCGGTGCCAATTCCTGCCACGGAAAAATCAAGGTGTTGACACATCCCGCACTAGAATTTACAGTGTGTATCTCGGCATGTTTCGTGACACATGATCAAGGCAGGCCCAAAAGCCCTTCATACTCAGGATGGGGGAGGGGGTCTGATGGTTGGCTAAATGTGAGGCCAACAGAATGATGATTTTACCAAATTAATGAGACTATTCAATGACAAGGAAATGCAACTCCTGTGCTCATGTAATTGCTGTGCCCAAAATCATGAATAAACAAAGAATTGCCAAGGAGAAGTAAGCACTTGTAGGGACAATTTCCCAGTAAAAATCTATCTGCATACTATTAGTAAACAATGTTCTAATTTATGTATGGCAGAAAAAGGCAAAATTACCTCTTTCAGCCAAGCCAGGCACATTCCAAGTCATAACTGATGAGTTTTGATGTTCTCATCCAGAACGTGAGTATATATGTAACATGTTGCACCTCATGGTCACCTTCTCTTTTTAACAAAGAAAAAACAAAGCACATTTGCTTACTAGCTAGATATGTTAGGAGTATTAAACAAGAATTTGTCTTGTGTGTTGAATGTTATGAAGATTTTTAAGGAGCATTTTTAAGTCAATTTGTTTGTCCACCTAGCTATGATTAGTGTCGATAAGATGCCCATCTCCACTGTACCAAAGTTTTACGAGACACCCATTATGATACAGATTTTTCCCACCCATTAGCTGGACATATGTTCTCACTAATAACATAGAATGTTGTTAGATGTAAGTTAGTTGATGGATTTGACCCGGTTTTTTGTAGTGACGAAGCCCATATTCTTCGAGGGTGGTCACATTTACCTTGAGGCATTTCCCACATATCTATGTAACATTTACTGTGTTGCAATGCAGGAAAGAAATATCATACATTCCACTGTTCACCAGGATAAACACAGAATCTTGGTGAATGCATTGTAAACTCTCTTCACAAAAGTGAGCCAAGAGGGTGATTGAATAAAGGGCAGTGTTAGCATAGCAAACCAGTGACTTCAGGAACAAAAAAAACTCTTCATTACATGCCCTTGGGGGGCCACTTGTTAAATATAAAAAACAAATAATAAATCATGCTTAATATAGCGCATTTCGTCTAAGCGACCCCAATGCGCTGAAAAGAATCATATCTTTAAAACTACACATAATAAAATTATACAAAACAAAATGCACATGAAAACCCAAACTGACTACTGAACAGATGTGTTTTAATTAAGGACCTGAATTCAATCAGGTCTGAGCATTTCTGATATGTGAGGGTAATGTGTTCCATAGCTCAGGAGCTGCATGAGAGAAAGATCTTGTCCGTACAGTACACTGTTTTTTTTACCGTTTTGTGACTGTTGTTAGAGTGATTGCATTATTGGAACGCAAGGTGCGAGATGGTTTTAAATGAAGAGTTCACGGATATATTTATTTTGGTGTCAGATTGTTCAGAGACCTTATATGTGAGAATATTGAGTTGTAAATAATAAGTTGTTGAGAGGTTAGCAATGTAAAATCTTGCAAAATAGGACGCCTATTGTGTTCGTGTTTCTTGGTTAATGTTACGAGGCGAGCAGCAGCATTTTGATGGTTGGAGTTTGTTTAACTGATAATCAGGAAGACCGTGTAAGCTTGCTCTTCAAAGGTGGATATGATGCATGAACATGTACTTCAAAATGCAACCAAAACAAGTATTTCCATGGACTAAAAAACATTACCTTAAATAAGTATTTTGTCTGTTTTGATAGCCTTAACAATTACGAAGCATTGTGTCGTTAATACTCTTTATTATCTTGCTTTGCTTTACTTCGATTTACAATATTTTTGAGAGATATAATTTTAATCTCTGCTTATTTGAGTATTACATACACCTATCACGTACATCATAATTCAGGGTGGGTTAAGAAAAACAACCACTTTTTCCATATGTGCTGTTTGTGAACCCGCATCAATGTACGCGCGTTACATCGCCTGTTGGAAAAAAGGACCCTTTTTACGAGTTTTCTTGTTCACGCATCATCCACCTTGGAAGACAAGTGGCCCAGGTACTTGCCCATCCTCAGCTAAACACCATCACCACCACTCACACCCATCAAATCGAGATTTGTGGTTATCATCAAAAAGGTTGAAATTTTCCACTGTCTGTTAAATACTTTGCTGAACTCTTTCCCATAATGATGTTTACAGCCATACATATAGTTGAAATTTTAACTAAATTTTTAAAATTAGGTTAAAAACGCGTGTTTTTTTGTTTTTATTAATCTTTTGCTGAAGATGGCCAGAGCACACAAGTGTTGGAAAAAAACTCAAACCGGCAACCTCCATATTACTAGCCCGGCACTCTGCCAAATGGACCTAAACTAGCCAGGTTGGTAGGGAGGATAGATATCATCTATAGATGTTAAGCCAGACACACCTAACACATATAGTGATATCTATAGGCCTCCTCTACCACACACCATCCCTCGTTCCCTTAGTATTGCCCCGTGTTTTCAGAAAAAAAAAATGAAACATCAGCAACAGAATTTACCTCTGCCTTGTTGACTGCCTAAAATATTCTACATTAATATAGACAAATCCAGTTGAGCCAGGTGATGATCAGAATTGACCTGCCATTACTGGGCATTCAACCCCACCTTGCCAATTGGTACCATCCTTAGACACAAATTCAAACTCTGCCAACTTATTTAGTCTGCAACATTTGGGTTGCACCCAGCTATGGATGCCAGAGAGGTGTGAGAATGTGCAAAAAACCAGATTGGTTGGTATAAATTAGCAAAGGAAATCACTTTGTATAAATTAGATTTTATTTAATTTTATTCTACATGTTCAACTTTGGTTAGGATGCTGTTTTTCTTTGTTAACATCATTTTTAATGATAAGGACTGCATATAAAAGTAAATGAAATTGAAACACCAACGGAGAGCCCTCAGGGTCCCCTAAACCTTACAAACTATGCATGTTTATTTGGGGTAATGAGCAAAACATGGACCAGTCAGTGAATAAAAAATGACAGCGCCCAGGACAGAGCTATATGGTACCTCTGATATGTTACATCAGATGTTGATGTAGAACCTTATGGAAATAGGGTGCGAGTGCGTGCCTGCGTTTGTGTACTGGTATGCACCTACTTCAGGGACACACACAGTTTAATAAGAAACAGGGACCTTTCCAACAGGGGGTTTTCGATTTTTTGCTGACATACCACGTAGTCCCCAATGGCAAAAAAGCTTTAAAAAATGAGGATGTTTAGGGGTGTGTGTCCCCCACATTTTTATGACTGCGATACGTTAAATAACATTCTCTAAATGTGTGTAATTTTTTTTTTATGCCACCAATTTGTTGTCCCCGCTTTGGCAAAGGGAAATATGAAATTTTTACCCTAACGGGGGACTGTTGACACCACATTTAAGAAGTGGCTGTGTGTGTGTGCATGCGTGAGGTGATTGCATATTTACCCACTTGCAAAAAATATTTTTCTTATTGTTTTCTAGGGAATGAACAGGAAAAACATTGGCGTTTGTCTTACCGTTAGTAGAAAAAAACTCAAGGATGTCACAAAAAAGTGGTGCGTCCACCACTTGTGCTAGTCATGGCACCAACCAGAGCTGGCTCCTAAACAAGAGTTTTAAAATAATCTCTATCATTCTATTGTAGAACAGTTGATATGTGGAGTGGTTAAAGGTGGGTGACCCGATCATGGTCCAATTTTTCATATGTTTTTCTCTCTAACATAAAAGCATGTCACCAAAAAGTATCTGATAACAAATTTGAGTTAATTGATCCAGCCATTTGGATTGTAGAACCAAAAAGTTATACTAAATTGGCCTAGAACAGTGCATGTTAATTAATGTGGTCAACCACATTTGGAGACATTTTTTGTTCATAACATTAAAGGAAGCATTTTCTGGGCTCTAAATTTCCTTGGGGTAGCTAGAAAATTATATCTTCTGATTCCAAAATATCAATTTTGTGAAGTGGGGAGAACAAGGTTTTTGATCATGTCACCCACCTTTAATAAGAACTTAGTAAGCAGTATCATTTGGTATGATGGGAATAGTTTTGACTTGTTTAAATGCTAAGTTACCAAAGTTCGGCATCCACTGCATTCAATGGGGCTTTGAGTCTCTCTGTAACAACAGGAAATTATGTTAAGTTAGAAGTGTAACCCAGCAATTCGATAGCCCGTTTAGGCAGTGCAGTGCAGTGGAGTGAGAGCTTGTGTTGCTAAGTCTACCTGCTAAGTCTACCGCTTGGCTGCTGAAATGGGATCCTGAAAATCACCATGCATCACCAGTTTTGACATACTGACGGACAGTCGACACGCCCATGCAGATAGCTGTTTGCATGCACGTGGCACCCTCTCATCAACAACTTTCACCAAGGATTTAATACTCCAGTTTCGTTCGTTCGTTAGTGTAAGTCCAAAATTAACCAGCTGATAGCTTCATCATCCAGGTTGATCAGGCCTGGGATTCCTTTTGGGGACTTGTAGACCTCAGTCATCTGTGATGTAGCTAATGGTTTGTGGCTCTCCATAATCGCAGTTTGGGGAAGTTCACCACCAATCTTGTGAAGGAAGTGCTCTGTATGGGCGATGCCAGTTCTGAGTCTGTTGAGGTTGACCCATGCTTTCCAATCAATTTCACAGCCTTTGGGCTTTCTAGATGGACTGTCCATAAACTGCTTTAGGTTCAAGGTAGAGGATGACCATTGCTCAGACCATCTGTCATTGATCCAGGATGATCGATAGGGATACTCATGCATTGATTCCTCAAAGGTTGTTGGGGGGGGATGGTTCTTCACTCTTCTTGCCAAGCTGAGGTTTGCAGGAGGTATGCCAGACCGATTTGGAAGATATTCTACAGGCGTCGCCAAAAGGCAACCACTAACAAGTCCAATTGCATCATCCAGAATGACATCAATCCTGTGTGAGCAGTTGAGTATGCCAAAGCAACTGTTGATGTATGTAAAGTGTCGAAAGATGCACCCCATCCAGTTCCTATGAACCTTCTGGGGAGATTGACACGAGACTGCGTCTTGGCAGCGACCGCCTTAATGGTGTGTTGATTGAAAGTAACGGGTGTGATTTTTCCGGATTTCCAGATTTTTTTGAGTTGCCTCCGGATTTTTCAGAATCCTGGGGGGGGGGGGATTAAAAATCTTGAACGCCTGGGGAAAAAATAAAAATCTCGAACGACTCTAATTGGAAACTATTGTTTTGATAGCTAGTCTCAACCTCAAACTCATTTTGAGGGTGTTTAAAAACGAACAAACTTCTCACCGAAAGTCAGTGGGTGATCGTAGCGTGCCCTTGGACCAGCCATTAGCTTGGAAACGAGACTAGTTGATGGCTTGAAAGGTCGTGGAACTTGGGGTCACGATATCATCTACATTGTACGTGTGAAGCTCATAATCCCATATACTTTGTACATGTAGTGCTCATTTCCGCGATTGCGAATGCTAGCGAGCCGCCATATCGGCTAATCAAGATAGTGTGTTTCGTGATCATGGTGATGGCTAGATTCATAGATAGAGATGGAGATCTTTCGGTTGACAAGGGTCTTAAAAACACATGGAAATTTTCTTGGCTCGAAGAGGAGCAAGACATTCAAAACTTGATCAGTATGATGGTACTGGTAGTAAGAAGAAAGTCTACTTCCGAGATTTTTTCAAGAAATGCGGGGAATGCCACCACAAGTCCACATCCTTCAAGTTCAACATGCAGTTTATTCCGTTTAGGCTGCCAAATTCATAGGGTGGTGGCACAAAATTCTTTCCGACACGTTTCCTCAAAGAAACATTGGGACAAAAACAAAATTAAGATTAACCAACTATAGACTAGGTCTAGGAGGTAAGGAAATACAATTTTATATAGTAATATATCCCCTGCTGTCTTGAATTTTAAAAAGCTTTAGGCTGGGACCGCCTGGCTTGAGAAGTTGTGTGTATTCAATCATGCACAATGTCAATGGAAGGTTTTCGATACTAGTCTTGCACACTTTCTTCATGTAACTTTGACCTGCATTTGTCCTTTGGCCTAGATTTAAGGGTCAAAATTAAAAAAAAAATTACCCCATGAAATGGCCTCTCCTGTGGTGCTATATGTGCAGAAGCCCTCTGATTTCAGAGGGCTTCACCCCCATGACTCCCACTGGGGCATTGCCCCTGGACCCCACCAGGGGCCCTTAAGCGGGCCCCTGGACCCCTAGCCGTGGTGGTGAGTGCTACGCTTGTTACGCTTTGCAAAGGGTTTTTTTTCTCAACACTCTAATCACACCCCTGAAGTAAGGCTGCTGTCCATTATGACACCAAGGTACTTTGGTGTTGGATCTTGTGACAGTTTATCTCCATCTAGAGTGATGTTAAGTTTTCTCTTTGCACATTGATTTGCAAGGTGAGAAACGGAGCTGACGGTCTTGGGTCTGCTGAGTTTCATTACCATCGATGGAAGAATTGGCTTACAGTGATGAGGTCTTTCTGCAACACTGTTTCTAAGGCCTTAGAGGAATCAGCTATTCCAAGTGCCGTATCGTGAACAATCTCCCTTTGGCATATCTGAGATGTAAATGTTGAAAAGACTGGGTGCCAGGACAGAACTTCGTGTTACACCATTCTGAAGTTCGCGCTTTCTACTGCATTGCCCATTTGATGTCTCCTCAAGGAAAGATCTATCTTGGATGAGCAGCATACACCCGCCTTATAATCAAAACAAACACTTTGATCTGAGCTATAGAGGTCCGGATTTGACAATTATTTTTTTTAATCAAATGCATATCAAATGTTGCTTTGAAGTTAATCTAGTCTTTTTCATTTGTTTCTTGGATATTAGGCAAGATACATGATAAATCTGAATAATTTGTGATCTTTTTGTGGGCTGCTAGCATAGCTGGCAGGACCACTTTGCAATCCATTGTGCTATAAGTATGTTTGCATGTGTGTCACTAAAATGTTAAGTTTTTAATGGAGCAGCCCACAGCTTATATTCTTTGAATAAAGCGATCGTGAAAGCCAAGAACTGTGAAATTCTAGTTAATCTTACTTTGACGTGGATTGGGTAGAATCTTGTATGTATGAGATGGTAGAACAGCTTAGAACCAGTAGTAGAATTGACAATGACTCAGGAGTCAGGAATTTTATTTGTCCCCGCCGAACAAAGTTCGGAAGGGGACTATAAAATGGGCTCCGTCCGTCCGTGTGTCCGTATGTCCGTATGTCTGTATGTCCGTATGTCTGTGAGAAAAATGTTAACCCTGGAATTCCGTGATAAAAATGTTAACCCTGGAACATTTGGGCATATCTTTTTTTCTGGATGAGCTAGATTAGCCAAACTTGGGTATATTGTAGGAGGGGAAACCCCCCTACTAACCATGCCATTCATTCCCCCAGGGTCATCCCCTGGGTCTGTCAGGGGGTAGGGGGAAAGGGTCAAGGGAAAAGGGTCAATATTGCACAGAAAATGTCAACATTACGATTTATCTGGAGTTCCATTAGGGCTATGGTGATATAACTTGATGGAAAGAAGAGGTTTGAAGAGTTCTTGATCTCATTAGATTTTGGGCATAAAATATGCTAATTAAGTATCTAATTTGCATAATTTAAGAAAATTTACCCACAAGGCTGGTATACGAGTTATCTGGAGTTCTGTATGGCATATAATGACGGTAACTTGGTGGAAGGAAGCGGGTTGAAGAATTCTCGACCTGATTAGATTTTGGGCCTGTTTCGGGCAAATTACATATGCAAATGAGCTAATTTAATTAATATGCAAACATTGGCGTAATCGGTATATTTTTGAAACTGTGCATCGCATACCCAAAATTCCTTCACTGCATGAAAGCCTATCATGGTGCGCATCTTTTTTGCCATTTGAAAGTGTGTGATATATGCGGCTTAGGTATGCAAATTAGCTAATTATGCATAACTGCTTTATCGCTAAAACGGTACATCGGATATACAAAATTCCTTCGCTATGTGAATTAAAGACCACTCTACCATACATCTTTTGTTGAATCGTAATTGGGTCAAAGTGCTTGTGGGCCAATAAAGGGGCATTTCTTAATGCAATTGATCTAATTAATATGCTAATTGCTGTATTGCTGAAACGGTACAATTGGATATGCAAGGGGGTGGGTGTGTCGGGGAAGGGTGGGGTGTTTCGGCGAAGGGGTGGGGTGTCTTGGGAATGGAGGGGTGGATGCCTTGGGGAGTGGGTGGTGTGGGGTGTCTCGGGGGAGGGGAGGGGTTTGGGTGTCCCTCGGGGAGGAGAGGGGTTGGGTTGTCTCATGATGGGGAGGGGGGAGGGGGTGAGTGTCTGGGGGAGGAGGGGGGGGGGGAGTGTCTCGGGAATGGGTAGGGTGGTGGAGGTGGTACTTGGCGAGGGTGAGTGTCTCGGGAAGTTTCCTTGGAAGGGGAGGAGGGAGTGTCTTGGGCAGGGAAGGGGGAGGGTGGTAGTGTTTGGGGGGAGGGAAGGGGAGGAGGGGTGTCGGGGAGCGGACGGGTGGGGTAGTCGGGGAGCGGACGGGTGGGGTGTCTGGGAGCTGGACGGGTGTTGTGTCGGGAGCGGGACGGTGGGTGTCCGGGGAGCAGGCAGGGTTGGGTGTTGGGGAGCAGGCCGGTTGGGGTGTGGGGCGGGGGACGGGTGGGGTGTTGGGGATGGTGACGGGTGGGGTGTCCGGGGTGGGGAAGGGAATGGATGGGGGTTCATATTGTGTAGACATTATACATTGCAGTTGCATTATCACATGTTAGTGATCATGACTTCGAGTTGACATATTTTACGCATTGCGTAAATCCGAGTTTCGCCTTGTAATGAATAAAATGAATCCTAAGAATCTGTCTTGGTGATTTACAGGCAAAAAAGAAGAAAACCAAACAATCTGGCATAGAACTGGACTAACGACACCGCTTTCAATTTTCAAGGAGTGTTGACCAGCATAATGTGCATTTCTGTAAACTGTTTCAGGCTCTGGAACTAATATTTCAATTGATATTTGGTTGCAGACAAAGTTGGTCCCCCGCCAACTTAGTTGGCAAAAGGGGACTATAAGAAATGCCCTGCGTCCTGTGTGTGTTTGCGTGTGGGTCCCACACGATCTCTGATCTAAGCAAATGTGGGTGTCCATCTTCGCAACATATATGCATCTCAAGTAGGCGGTGGCTGGGATGCAAAGAGGGTCATGTGACATAGGTCAAAGGTCAAATATGGTCAAAAATAGGGTCAAATTTGGTCAAAAATAGGGTTATATTGTTATAAGCCTTGAAAACATATCTTTTGATCTAAGCAAGTATGGGTGCCCATCTTCGCACCATGGATGTCACCCAAGTAGTCGGTGGATGAGTTTGATGGTGGGGTATGTGGCATGGGTCAAAGGTCAAATGCGGTCAAAAATGGGATTAAATTGCTATAACCCTTGTCAATTGTGGCAGGATGATGAAAGTTGGTGGGTATGGTCAACATTCAGTGCCGAAAAATTAAAGGTCATTTCGAGGTCATGCGGGGTCATTCAAGGTCAAATCACTAAGTACGTGGTAGGATGATGAAACTTGGTGGGTGTGGTCAGCATTCAGTGCCAAAAAATTTGAAGGTCATTTCAAGGTCATGCGGGGTCATTCAAGGTCAGATCACTAAGTATGTGGTAGAATGATGAAACTTGGTGGGTGTGGTCAGCATTCAGTGCCAAAAAATTTGAAGGTCATTTCAAGGTCGTAGGGTTATTCACGGTCAACTCACTCAATATGTGGTAGGTCATGTAACTTTGTGGATAGGCATACCTCATAGGCACAGGCAACATAGGCATACCTCAATTACTGGTCTCTACTCTGGTGTATAAATGGTGTATATAAATGGGTACCAGCATTATTTAAAGGTGCTTGTTCCGATTTATGTGTATTGTGTTCTCTACTTGATATGAGAGCCTGACACTTGCACATACACCCCATAAAGTACCGTGGGAAACAAACCTGCGGTTTTGTTGATGGTAGAGACCGCAATAATTTGCATGTTTGCAAAGCCCTATTTATACTGTGCTATATTTGTGGTTACCACTAAAACGGTGGTTTTTGTTTTATCTCTGAAAATGAAATTGCTTTAGGGCTCAAATTTTCAGGCCGAAATGAGAAAAATACGCCTTTCATCTGATATCACAATCTAGTACTATGTCCGTGGTAAATCCTGGGGTCCCCAAAAACGATCGGAACACACTCAACCTTTAAAGAACTATCAGTGATTTTCAAAAATATTTGAATGTGCAGGAATAGCTTCAAAGTGGAAGGAACGGTCTGTAGCATTCTTATAAGTTACCTTTTCCACGGTAGATTTGACAGAAAAGAGAAAACGCAGTGTTCCAGATCCGATCGCCATTCAATATGGTGTTGTAGTAAGTGTCCGACGGACAGTACTGACCTACACTCTCCGATTTGTCTTATTAGGTTGCTTGCTGGTCTTTCATTTGCAGGTATGTTTGATACCTGGGCTTTTTTACTACAGTAATAAAAAATCTGATTTTTGATGATTTTTTCGATTTCTGATTTAGCAAATCACTGATAGTGTCTTTAATATCAGAGAAGGAACAGAATCACTCTGGTGAGGTTAAGCACATCCCCAACAGTACGTTATATCGTGGGATTCCCTAAGCACTTTGAAAGGCAACTAACTCCGTTCGCGTGTAACACAGGTATAATCCCTTTGCCTATGTCCCAATTCAAGCAAGGTGCTGGCAAATTGTCACAGCCTTTTGAACCATTCAAATTCTCTATTTTTATAACATTTTAAGTAGTGGCAACACATTTCAACCTTATATAAATAAGGACAATGCCAAGAGCTATTACCCCTGTAAAAATCAAAAAATCATTGAGGAATCTTGGCATAATAGCCTAAAAGGTCATGATTTGGTAATGTTATAATGCCCTCAAAGCGCCCTCTCCATAGAGATCTGTATAGAACTATTTTTTTGAGAAAAATCATATTTGCCCACATTGAAAAATGGTTAAAATTACACAGGAAATGTATATCTTAAAAATATATCTAAATCATTTGTCCAAAACTGTGGCGCCTGATATTTTTTTTGTTTTTATATTCTGTTTAATGATGTCATTTTCAAACACCTGTTTTTGCTGAAACATGTTCCCCTTGCAAGCTGTTCTCTTCCAATGCAAGCAGTTCTCAAATGCAAGCAGCCTCAAATCAAGCAATTGCTTTTCCAATAGCAAGCAGTTGTTACACATTACTTGACATTTGCTCCGCAAAAGCAAACAGTTTTCCCCCAATAACAACCACTTGTCTCCAATTACATTGACATTTCTGGCTCCCAAAGCACCAGGTGTGTCCCCAATAACCCCAACTTGTCTCCAATATCAGCGACATTTGCTTCCAATAGTAAACAGTTGTCCCCAATAACAACCACTTGTCTCCAATTACTTAGACATTTGCTCCCAATAGCAAACAGTTGTCCCCAATAACAACTATTTGTCTCCAATTACATCAACATTTGCTCCCAATAGCAAACAGTTGTCCCCGATAACAACCACTTGTCTCCAATTACATTGACATTTGCTCCCAATAGCAAACAGTTGTCCATAATAACAACCACTTGTCTCCAATTACATCGACATTTGCTCCCAATAGCAAACAGTTGTCCCCAATAACAACCACTTGTCTCCAATTACATCAACATTTGCTCCCAATAGCAAACAGTTGTCCCTAATAACAACCACTTGTCTCCAATTACATCGACATTTGCTCCCAATAGCAAACAGTTGTTTCCAATAACAACCACTGGACATGTGCAGTAAGAATTGCAAAAGGGATTAAAGCAGGCAATTCCACCCAATAACAAGTTTCTTTTAAAAGCAAATTGATCCCATTGCAAGCATTTGTTTCCATTAGACCTTTTCAAAGTTGTGTGTTTCTCATGACCCCATTAAGCACCCAGCTAATAGGGTAATGGATTATCACACCCAGCTGTTTGGCAAGCACTTGTGAATGTACATGAGTGTATAAAGATACTTGCGTATGTTCAGTTGGATTTTGCTGCAGGCATTTCAGATGTTGATTTGAAAAGGTCTATTGCAAGCAGTTGCTGCCAATAGCAAGCTCTTGCTGCCAATTGGAGGCAGTTGCTCCCAATTGCAAGCACTTGCTTCCAAGTAGTTGCTAACATTGAAAGCAGTTGCTAACATTGAAAGCAGTTGCTAAGATTGAAAGCAGTTGCTCAGGGTGCAAGCAGTTGCTCCCATTGCAGTAGGTTTTTTTACTAATAACAATGCCATTTATATGTAAGCAGTGAAACATCCAAAGTTAAAGCAATAATGGCACATTTTTTGAAGAGCGCCCACAAATTTTAAAAGTTGATATTTTGGCACAGTTACGTTGGTAATTGTCTAGGAAACTATACCTGCGAACGAGAATGCTAAGAAATACGTATCTATCATAAAATAAGCGATTTTGTAATTAGAATTGGGATCCCAGATTGGACTTAACGGCAGAGCTGGAAATGCTACGTTTATGTCCGTCCATGATGAAATAGTGCCACCTCGAGAAGATAACCTCTAATTTGACTTGCCTGAACAAATAACTAATGGATGAGCGTAGACACGTACATGGCGCTATTTCCCGGCTATTTCACATTGGAAGGCCGTTTCCAGCAGCCGTTGAATTATTATCGGGATCCCCGATAATAATTATTCTAATTACAAAATTTCTTCGTTTGTAACACACAGACATTTTCGAGCTTAACCATTCACAGGTATAGTTTACTAGCCAGTTACTAATGCAACCGTTTAAATCTGTTAAAACCGTTTATCCCCCTGGCTTGAAAAGCAGAGGGGGATATTGCGAGGGTGGGAATGTCCGTATGTATATATGTGTATGTATGTGTGTGTTCCAGTTTTGGTTAGGTTTTGGTTAGGTTTTCGTTTTTTGCGTCTCCTTCGAAAAGTTTAAGTCCAATTTAAACCAGACTTGGGGTTAAGGTGCAATAGGGGTTCCTTCATGTGTGGATGATGTCAAAGGTCATGGACTAAGGTCAAAGGTCATCTGAGGTCATGTTCCAGACTGCCATCTTGCCAGGGGGATGACGCAAGTTACTTGCTGTATTTTTTTGAAAAATTGGGGGCGCTCTTCAAAAAAATGTGCTAATATTGCTTTAAGTAATATTTCTTCTTTTTCTTGCATTTTTTTACTTTTCTACTTTGCATGTAGATTGGTGAGAATTTTGAAACCATTTGTCCCTCACTGTCCACATTCTGCATATACGGTGGTACCTCATACTGGCCACAGGAAACAGCAATACGTCGTGGGCTGGATGTGCTGGTGGGAACTCCTGGACGCATCCTAGACTACGTCAATAAGAAGATGCTTGATTTATCCAAGTTGAAACATGTTGTCTTGGATGAGGTTGATCGCATGCTGGACATGGGGTTTGCTGAAACTGTTGAGGATATTCTCAAAAGTGCTTATGATCAAGGTAATCTGAATACGTAAAGGGATAAGCAGTAATAATGCAAGAGGATAAAAAATGTGGAAAATTTATTATATTAGCTTATAAATCAGGGTATACAATTTCATTGAACTACTTCAATGTTGGGAAAAATCACCAAATAGTTAATAAAAATAAAGTATTTGAGAAATTTTGTCATACAATCTCCAGCAGATTGATATGCAGTGATGGGGATTCAAAATGTACACTGTATACTAAGTAGCTCATTGCACTCATAAACATTCATTATTTGTATACTATTGAACCTACTCAAGACATTGACAAATCATTTTGAATTTCAATATGATCAATAAAGTGTGACCATTGTCTTTATTATCAGGAATAATTTGGTGTACATTTTTCAAAAATTAATCAGTCAGTTCACTTTCATCAGCAGACATGGTGGATCAGCAATAGCCTTATCAGTGTAATCAAATTAATTACACTGAATGCTGACACCAAAACAAAACAATCAGATGCTTCTGTATTGAATTCCCAAGGAAACCTATGATTCTGTTGACAGATTAAATAACAAACAAAAAGGAAACCCATGATAATGGGCCTACATGCACTAGGGAAGCAGTCAGAATTGGAAATTAAGACACCAGTAGCAGATCTAAGAGACCCAGAACAGACTAGAATGGCAAGAACTCAAGGCAACATCTCGTTAGTAGAACCATTTACGACCTTTAGAAAACCGGGCTTATGCTTATGCAGATGCAGATGCGGTGATGCAGTGAGCGCGCCCATGCCCAGCTGCTGTTCATGAATGTGACCGATATCGATCGATACGAGTGGACTTTGAATTCATGCGGTCACTTTTCCAAACACAGCTGGGCATGGGCGCGCTCACTGCATCACCGCACTGCATAAGCATAAGCCCGGTTTTCTAAAGGTCGTAATAGTGGCAGATCCAATGATGATCTCAAGATCTTCAATAGAATAACACAGCGAGATCTATTTTTTTCTCCTTTTAAGATAGAAAGAAGATGTGCTCTAAAGTTAAGTGTATTCAAGTTGCTTCATGCGTTTCAGGTGCTTAAGGCAGAAATTGGACCAATTTGATTTGCACTCTCATTTTTGATGAAGCATATCTTTTATTCCGCATATCAGTTTGGAATGAAAAAAAACAACTAAAATGCTATTTTATTGGCTTGAAAGGAATACTAAACAAAGACCCATTTGTATTTTTATTTTAGCAAAATGCGTTTGTCCCAAGTGTTAACATTTTTTTGGGGGGGACCAACATATCGAGGGTTGACAAACAGAAGGACGTAACTCAGCACTGAAAGAAATATTTCAAATTTCTTTGATTCTACTGTAATACTGTTTTTATTCCGCATATCAGTTTGGAATGAAAAAAAACAACTAAAATGCTATTTTATTGGCTTCAAAGGAATACTAAACAAAGACCCATTTGTATTTTTATTTTAGGAAAATGCGTTTGTCCCAAGTGTTAACATTGTTTTGGGGGGGACCAACATATCGAGGGTTGACAAACAGAAGCACATAACTCAGCACTGAAAGAAATATTTCAAATTTCTTTGATTCTACTGTAATACTGTTTTTGAGAAATGTGATGTTTAATATTTCTACTGAGCAAATCTATTCATTACTCAAAATGTAAACATCTCATAAAGCTTGTATATGGTACTTGTAAGCAAACCTTATATAAACTTTAGTAAAACAAAGAAAATTGTTTAATATGACAGCAGAATTAAAGAAATTCTCTTCTTTAATATTTCCCTTTCAGTGCTGAGTTACGTCTTTCGAGTCAACCACGGGGGATAAGATATCCATTAGACTTGAGTTTGTTTTGAACTAATTTAACACTGAATGTAGTAAGAGTTTTAAAATCTGTTTTGTCCCCACTAACCGAAGGTAGCCGGATTCACCTCACACTCGCATCAACCGTCCTTACTCCTTCCTTCCATTTTGGCCGATCAATGCATCCTCCATCCTCAACCCAACCCCTCCTCCTCCCTTGCTCTGTGCGCAATCTTCTTTCTTTTGACGTCCCGTCACCCTCCCACTCGAACTCAGAAGCCTTTCTACACACATGCTGATCATCCTTCCTCAACACATGCCCATACCAACGTACACTATTATTGCCTTCGCCGAACCGGTCCACCGCTTTTTCCACACCCAACAGCTGCATCAAGTCCTCATGTCTTCATCCTATCCATCTTCACACTACATCACTCTCCTCATTACTCTCTCTCGTCCTCTTCAAATCCCAACTCATTTTCGCCTCAGACACATGTCCTCGCTCCTAATCCAGCAGACACTGATCTTTTAGCAACTTTTTATACCCTACTTTTTCATCTTCAAAGAAGAATCTTTTCCCATTGCAACCACCCCCACATTCCCCAAATTTCGCCCACCCACACACCCCACTCATCCACCACAGCCACCTCGCATCCACCACCCCCCACTAACTTCCCCCAGGCATGCTAATTCCATTAAAATGGCTTGTCTAGTTTGTTGGTAGTTTGGTACGGGAAGTAGATGGGAAGTGTGTTTTGGCATTTGGCTTAAAGGGGGATGGCCCGAATTAAAGCAATAAGTGTCCTCTTATGATTGTCCTTCACTCCAAAACCCCATCTAGAAAGGTTTTAGATCTCGATATTTCAATCCGTTTTGATGGTCTAGATCTTAAATCTGTTTTGTAAGCCCCATAGAGTACTGTGTAAAATTATATGGGTCGACCAAATGGGGCACATTTTTGCTCATAACTTTCCAAACCAAACATCCTTTGTTCTAAGGTTTCCCAGGGAAATGAGAAAAATAGTAGTAAATTCTGATACCAAATTTGACCACTTCCGGTAAAATCTGGTGCGTCTGGGGTGCTGCGAGGCCATGGACGCTTTAACTTTGGTGCCACCCAAATTACTGATTTACACGGGTCCTCACTACTTGTAAATCTGAAGTTAGGCAAGGAAATTGTCATGCCCTGTACATACAAGATACTATATAGTAAGCCTGTTACTTTTGTGTCGCCTGCCCTAGGCAGGAAGACCATAGGGAACACTTTGTCCACTGTTGTTGTTGAATTTCTGTAGTCTGTTGTGCTGATTATTATGTTTGGTGAAAAGGGGTTAACATTTGCCTGTATATCCTCATACTTTGAATGGATTTAAACCAAACTTGGGTCACAGGTGCAACATAGCATCCCCACTTTTTGATGAGGTGTCAAGGTCACAATGGCCAAAGGTCAAGGTCATTGAGGTCAAGTTGTCAAATAGGCTGAAAATGTAAAATTGACCTCATTTGCAAAATTTGAAGTTCAATTGGAACCAAACTTGAATCTAGGTGCAACATGGGATCCCTCTCATTGGTTGATGAGGTTCAACGGTCGCATACCAAGGTCAAGGTCATGTGATGTCAATTTCAAAATGGCTAAAAATGTAAAATTTGACCGCATTTGAAAAGTTGGGAGTTCAATTGAACCACACTTGAAATCATAGGTGCACCGGGATCCCTCATTTGTTGATGAGGTCAAAGGGGTCGCATACCAAGGTCAAAGGTCATGTGAGGTCAAGTTGTAAAATGGCTCAAAAATGTAAAATTGACCTCATTTGAAAAGTTGAAGTTCATTGGGAACCAACTGAATCATAGGTGCAACATGGATCCCTCAATTTTGTTGAATGAGGTCAAAGGTCGCATACCAAGTCAAAGGTCATTTGAGGTCAAGTTTCAAATAGTGCTAAAAATGTAAAATTGACCTCATTTGAAAAGTTGAAGTTCATTGGAACCAAACTTGAATCATAGGTGCAACATGGGGGATCCCCATTTGTTGATGAGGTCAAAGGTCTCATACCAGGTCAAAGGTCAATGTGAGGTCAAGTTGTAAAATAGGCTAAAAATGGTAAATTACCTCATTTGAAAATTGAAGTTCAATTGGAACGCAAACTTGTAATCATAGGTGCAACATGAGACCCCTCATTTGTGACTGATGTCAAATGTCACATATTAAGGTCAAGGTCATGTTAGGCCTATCATTCCTATCCACGACGGCAGGCGACCAGCGTTCCGCGGACCGATGTATTTTTAATATTGTGGTTTGTTTGTTTTGGGTTTCCTTTGTTTGCCAAATGGGGAGTATAATTCAATGCCTGTATTCATGTCACTACTAAGTTGTTTTATCTCACCTGTATAACCCAATCAGGGAAGAAATAAATACTGGTGGAGAGATTTTGTGTTTTCAACTTTGTTTGACATAATTGCTTTTTGCATTGCATTTATAACAGAGAACCAACTCCAACCCACTCAAACACTTCGTTTTCGCTACGGCCTCCATGGGATCCCTGAAACTGGCAAGAAGTATATGAAGAGTAATTTGAAGAGAATCAATCTTGTTGGTATGAGATAACAAGACTCAACTAACGTGGAAGTAATTTTGTGGTTGCACTTCTATGGAGAGGACTTTGGGAAACAAAAATCATAGCAATCTTGATGTTATTCAATGTCAACAGGTGCAGAAAACATGCAGTTTATTCTTTGCCACAATTTTTTTGGCAGCTGATCAGAAATCTTCACCAAGCTTATGAACCAAGAAAAACTTATGTGGTATCAGAAAATAATGGCAGAACCATGGGCCTGACCATGGGCCTATGGGTTTGGTCTGCTTACTTTGATGAAAACAAATATCAATTTAACCTCATATAACTATATTTTACAGTTATAAATGTTGTGGTAATAATCTGGGTATGTTTAAAGGGTTTAATTCAACCCCACTCCACTAATTGATTATAATAAAGCAATTAGTATTAGATGACCAGACAAGGCTCGGGTTTATTTTACCCTGGGATGTGGTTCTTAACATTAATTTGACAATCAGACCTTCATTTCTGAGGAGCTCAATTGCTACAGAGCTCCTACAGCTTTTAGGAGCTCAATAAATTGAGCAAGGTTATTACTTGTTGAAAGATCTATGTTTTTGAATTGAGCTCCTTGTTGTGCACCTAAATGAACTCAGGAGGGTTATTTACAGACTCCTCTTATTTTCATAAATGAAGGCCTGGACAATAATTGTTATGGGTCTTATGAAAAAGGACCAGCTACACTAGGATAAAATTAAGAAACAAATGATGTAATTTAAAAAGTGAAGGATGTTCTGCATCCAGCCAGTTGTAACTTTTGAGCATCTTACATGTACTTGTCATTTAGCATACATGTGCACTACACTGTCTGCTGGCAAAATTAATTTCTTTACCTGGGCCAATATAGTGAATATGGTCTATCTGTGGCTATTTAGCCACTTACATTATGTAGTCATTTTGATGTAAAAATAATTGTTGAGAGAAATGATGGATTCATAATCCTTTAAATTAAACTGAAATGTGCAAGAATCTACAGATCAAAAGACTTGAATCCAATAGCTAAGTTAATGATGAGACTAATATACTGATAAAATGAAAACACCATAAACCCCCTGGGTCATTTATTGCATGAAAGTTCTTATCTGTGATTGTTAGTTAATTTTCATGATATTTTAAAGAAAATTTAGTTTTGAAATGTCACTTTTTGAGTAGTTCCCATAACCCTAATCTTGCCTAATTTTGGGGTGAAATGGAAAGACATAACCTATGGCCATATCACAGAACTTCACTATCATTCCTGGGGTCAATCCACAATGCACTGTGATATTGACCCATGAGTGATCTCTTCCCAGCAAATTTCCCTTGGTTCACTACAGTCGGCTATTTTCCTAAATGCTTGTGTCAGTAGAAATTACCCCATCTCTGCTATAGTACACTATTTACCAGGGAAATATCTCACTGGTAAAATACTGGATGTTCAATAGAAAAATGCTATTAGAGGGAAATGGTTGCAACACCAACCTCTAAGGTTTACATGCATCCCACCAGGAAAGACAATTTCCTTTGCATTGACATTTGAGGTATTTTGTATTTATTTTGAAATTTGCAAGAAAATGAATAACTCTATATTTTGAACAAAAGTAGTTTTGACTTGTGCAGGTTTTTTTTCGATTAAAAACAGTTGAATAAATGAAAGGGTTTTCAGCTTATTGCCAACCTATGTAATAATAATTAGGCAACAGCGCAGTGAGCGACCTTCGGGCCGGAGTCTGGCGCTTTATAAATGTCCATTATTATTGTTATCATTTAATGAGAAGTGGACCATACAATTTTTCCTGGGGTAGAGTAGACCTTCAAAGTCCCAGTTAGGAGGTATTTGGTGAAACCTTGAGTTATATTTGGCCCCTATGAAAAGAATTTTGTAAGCATGAAACTGAAATAGTCTGTTACTCGGAATCACTATTTCCTTTGATATTTAGTCACAAATCCAGAGAAAATCATGTTTTGGATTAAAGAGAAAATATGCACATTTTTGCTAATTTTCAGTAAAAATAAAAAAACAAGAGGTTTGCTGGGATTGTGACATTGTGACATCAGAGTTACTTGGTATCAATGCAAAGAGAAGACTTGATACCAAATTTTATTAGCAGTGGATGTTTTGATAGCAAAATACTGAGGTTACAACTTCCCCTTTCATTAGATGTTTTACAGAAAGTGGCTCCATTAGGCAGGGGTTATAATCGCTGTCAGAATTTCTCAGGCAAAATTGGGGTACGCGCAGCATGATGTGCGCCAACCCAAAAGCACAATTAAGTTCTTAGCAAACGTCACGCGATTTGTAATTGGTCGGGAGGTGTGCGCCTATACAGCGATTTAATTTGCATAATACATTGCATGCATTCAGCTTGCCTGAGAAATTCTGACAGCGATTATAGTATTGCAAAATTGTTGTGCTGTGGCCAGAAAAGGAATTGTAAACTTAATTTAAATATAGCCCGTACCTTAATTTGAAGGAGGCCTTTTGCTATTGGTTCAAATATTTTAAACATGCTCTAACGGTTTGGTTGGTGAACCCTCTGGACCCAACTTCTACTGGGAAGTATCTTACACCCCATCCTGCTTCTTGGCATTCGTGTATGAGATCAGAGTGCTTGCATCTTTCCTGATGTTAGCTTGTGTAAGGTTTTCTTCAGCTGGTACTTTCAGTTCTATCACCACACATTCTCTGAGGTGAAGTAGATGGTGATATCTGGGCATTTCAGTTACCACAATGACTGGTGGAAATATTGCAGGACTCTTATCTTCATCATAAATAATCTCCCGGTCGTGAGAGTGTTCACTATCTCTCACCTGCTGAAGCGTATCAAAGCCCCCTTTGCAAAGACTAAATCCAATCTTACTGAAACTTGGTGACAATGACTTTTAGGGGTAGGATGATGCAAGGATGTCAAGGTATATAGGGATAGGGTCATGGTCACATAAGGGGCAAATAAAGTCATTTTCTGTCATAAAATGTTAAAATGAAATGTCAACCCAAGCATGTTGAAGCTCTCCCATTTGCGTAGGCTAATCTTAATTAAACTTGGTGACAGTGATCCTTTGGGAAGGGTAGATGTGGTCTAAGGGTGCGACTTTATGATTATTTTGGTAACCTTTTAACTGGCTCATAGTTCGGTCGGTTAACCATGTAACCGTTAAAAAACACATAGAGAATAAGCCCAAAATGATACCTTTGTTATCAGAAATTACAACATACAAAGTAGTGCACTTTCGTTATATACTCGGCAACAATATTTACTTGTGAAAAATGTTTTATAACTACTATTAACTGTTGTTTTGAAGACCAACTGACTAAGTTCTATTTGTGATGTCATGTTGATGTCTTCTGATGAGCGGAATTCGGAAGCTGTACCACTGTCATAATGCTGACCGATTTGAGCAGGCCTCAAGCGTGAATCACATGCTTTGAAAGGTCATCGAACTATAAACTATAAACACACACTTCTGCTAGAAACTTCTCCACTTGTTGCCATGGTGTCGGTAACAGTTTCAAGAGCCCCTCAACTACTCTCATACTAGCTGTACATAACTTTTGGGTATGTTACCATTTTAAAATACCCCCCCCAAAAAAAAAAAGGAACATACCCACAGATCTTTGTTGGATCTGTTTGGATGCACGATTTATGATTGTATTAGCAGCAAGGCGAGTTTGTAGTAAAGTTTGGTATGCTTGAAAAATTAGTTTAAACCAAAAAAAAAGTGCTCACGGTTACACGGTTAGAAATTTCCTAAACATATAGCGGGACTTGTGGTCAGTTAACTGCCTAAACGTTTACATGTCGCACCCTTAATGTGGTAGAATAAAGGATAAAATTATGTAATGCAGCTCTGTGAAAAATTACCCGTGTAGGCTAAAGTGAAAATGAGGCAAATATCACCTTAAGTTTAGGATTTGCCTCATTTTCATGTATATTAAAATATCACACACCTAATAAGATGCCTTCATTAATCAAAGTTTTTGTTTTAAAATATTAACTATTTTTTTGTATAATGTTGATATCCCCAGCACTTGGCTATTCGTTCAGGCTACCACCAGCGAGCTTCAATCATAAATGATGTAATCCGAGTAAACAGTGGTATAAATGGCAGAACCATGATTTTCTGTGAGACAAAGAAGGATGCTAATGAGTTGTCTATGAATAAAGTATTGACAGTAGAGGCTCAGGTGTTACATGGCGACATACCACAGCAACAAAGAGAAATCACACTGAAGGTTGAGTAGAGAAAGAAACAGACCATTATTAAATGCATTGGTGTTTGATGTGGTGTATTGAGCCTGTTAGGTGCTGACAAATACTGGTGAGCCTGCAATGTGAATGGCTGAGTTGATGCCTAACAGGCAAGCCAGACCTTGCCAAACACCATTTATTTGATAAGGGTCAGTTTGAAATTCTTTAACTTTGTAATAAATAGGGTTTTTTCCTTCACTTTTTCAAAACTATGTAACTACATGTACGTGTTTGTGTAGAATTCCTTTTTTAAACTAATTAAAAATGTTCTTTAGCTCTTGTGTTGACTTTTTTGTTGTCATATGTTGCCTGAACAATGTCTGTTCATTTGTGTGAAGTTTTTGGCCCTTGAAACAACATACTGCTTTTGGCCTATGTTATAATTAAGCTTGAGAAAAAACAAAACAAAACTTGCTTTTTTCACCACAATTCTCATTTTGGTTTTTGTCAATTCAGTTTTTTTAAAGGAAAAATACTTAAGTGATTATGGAATAGCTCTATTAATCATGCAGCATTTTGGAATCAACATTGCTGTCACTAAACTTCACCAAAATTGTATATGTCTTATTACAAAGTTTGACTCACCAAAGAACACTCTACACACATAGAATTTGGCTGAAAATTGTAGTTTTGGTGATTTTCTCTAAAACTAGTTTTAATAAAATCCAACACTTATTTAGATTCTTGGAATTATTTCCTATCAGGAAAATATTCTTTTTATCATATGCATTGTTTTCTCTATTTTTATAATCGGTGCCTCCATAAATCAAGTGAAATGCATGCACGGCAATTGTTTAAAAAGCTAATGCACCATCCTGTGGTCTGAAGAATTGATTTTTTTGTGCTGACAGCATAGCTGGGAGGTATACTTAGCGTTCAGTTATACACTGGAAGCATGTATGATGTATTACAATGTTTGTCTCTCAACATTTTGACAAAAAAGGTGAACCTTGAACAGAATGCAAAGTCCAAATTGATGAAACTTGGTATGTGGGTAGTGGTGGACACAAGTATTACATATGCAAAGTGTTGACGCTAAGCATGCATATTATGAGTTCATTTGCATATTCTGATTTTTTTTTGCGGCCTACAGGATATTCGTGGAATATTGTGAGTTTGAAAGCCTATAACCACCAAACTCTAGTTTAATTATTATTTTATGTAACCCAAGAGGTTTAAAATGTTATGTAATATGAGAGTTTTTCAAGCATAGTTAAGAAGTGTGCAGAGTTTTCTTTAATTTTCATTAATACAGGGTTTCCGTGATGGCAGATTCCCATGTCTTATTGCAACAGACGTCGCTGCAAGAGGTTTAGATATACCAGAGATTGATTTGGTTATACAGTGTAATCCACCAAAGGTACCATACATTTAGTTTATATTTGAGGGGAAGTGAGAGAAAGAAGATGATGATGAGAGTAAAGGTCTGTTCATACTTCCACTGCACTGCAGTGCATTGCATTGCCTGGATAGCAGTCTCTGCACATACTGCAATGCAGTGCTGCAACAAAGTTAAATTCGTTTTACTTGCATTGCAGTGGATTGCATCATGTTGCAACAGAAAGTGATCGATATATCAGTAATGAAGCAGCACTGCACTGCATTGCAGTGGAAGTATGAACGGACCTTAAGGTTAAGGGTAAGGGTGTTTGAGTTTGGCTTTACAACCATGGACCCAACACAAAAGAAATTCATGTGAACAAATAGACCTCAGAAATAGTCTCTCTTCAGGAATATAACAATGCACTTCATTCTCTGTTTGCCTTCATTACTGAAGACTCTTCCTTTGATGTCTTTTTAAAATGTACATGATACAAGTTTGTGGAAGTGTGTGCATGTATGTGTGTGTGAATGCACGTGTGTGTGTTTGTGCATGCATGTATCCAGTTGTACAAGACGCAGTGCCGTGTCTACCTGTTCAGAAATTGGAATGATTTTAGTCCAAAAGATATTCATGAGAATAGGGATATAGTGATGGGTGGGGACAAGGGCATTCAGAAATTTGAAGTCATATTTTGTCTTGGGGTGATATGAGGTCAGTGCTCACAAAAATGATTGGTATTTGCAAAAAGAGCTCAAAATGATCCTGAGGACTGGATTATATGGGGTGTTCTGTGATAAGTATTCCAAGGTCATTTAGGGGTCATTTGAAGTCATTTTCGAAATTTCCTCTTGCACAGAAATGGATGAACAATGCATTTACCAAAGTTGCTCAGAATGATCTTTGAAGATAGCATTTTATGGGATGTTCAGGGATTGGAATTCATCGGTAATCTAGGATTTGAGTACTTGTTGAAAATGCTAAAAATGCTGCTTCTGCCAGGGGAATGCATAGGTATTCACCAAAGTTGCTCTGGATGATGAGTCGTTTTGGAGTGTTGAGGAATTTATAGTAAGAGGTCATTTTGGAATCATTTCATGTCATTGTGTAAATGGTACTTGGGAGTGGATTGTATTCTAGGTACTTAAAACATGAGGTCATAGGTCATCAGGATTATTTGAGGTCAATGTTGAAGAAATGCACAAAATGCTGCTTTGCAGTGCCTTTGCTGTAAGAGCCACTGTAGCATTGCTGCTCTGGTTTCTACCATTTCTAATACTCAGTTTAGAGATAACTAACCAGCTGCAGGTGAATTTGGTCTGACATCCATTGCTAGCCCTATTATTCTAATACTCAGTTTAGAGATAGCTAACCAGCTGCAGGTTAATTTGGTCTGACATCCATTGCTAGCCCTATTATTCTAATACTCAGTTTAGAAGTTAACTAACCAGCTGCAGGTGAATTTGGTCTGACATCCATTGCTAGCCCTATTATTCTAATACTCAGTTTATAGATAGCTAACCAGCTGCAGGTTATTTGGTCTGACATCCATTGCTAGCCCTATTTTCTAATACTCAGTTTATAGATAGCTAACCAGCTGCAGGTGAATTTGGTCTGACAATCCATTGCTAGCCCTATTATTCTAATACTCAGTTTATAGATAGCTAACCAGCTGCAGGTTAATTTGGTCTGACAATCCATTGCTAGCCCTATTTTCTAATACTCAGTTTATAGATAGCTAACCAGCTGCAGGTTAATTTGTCTGACATCCATTGCTAGCCCTATTATTCTAATACTCAGTTTAGAGTTAACTAACCAGCTGCAGGTTAATTTGGTCTGACATCCATTGCTAGCCCTATATTCTAATACTCAGTTTATAGATAGCTAACCAGCTGCAGGTTAATTTGGTCTGACATCCATTGCTAGCCCTATTATTCAATACTCAGTTTAGAGTTAACTAACCAGCTGCAGGTTAATTTGGTCTGACAATCCATTGCTAGCCCTATTATTCAGAGGATGCCCTCAAACATCCGTGTATTTCGGTTGATTTCAATCCTTCAAAACAGTCAGTCTTTCAAGTGGAAATAAGCAGTGTTTGCTTGAAGTTACCAAAAAGCATGTCCTTGATATTTACTTCTCTGCTATCAAATGCTGATAGTTCTGAAAATTTAGTAGTAAAGGGACATTCAGAGATCCGGTGATATCATAATTCTGTCTTGTCCCCAGTTCTACAGAGGATCACAAATCTATATGCTAAAATTCCAATTGATTGTTACACTTGTTTTAATGACTTTTTTTGCATATTTCAGTTTCCCATTGGCCACTAGGTTGTTGCTTTATTAGTCCAATAATTGTATGATTTGACCCCACACAAATTGCAACAGAAACAATTTTGGTGTTAATATACTCTGAAATAGTCCAAAAATAATATATTAAGTCTACCAAAATCAACCTAGTGAAACATGTAGAAATAAGGGGGAAACGTTTGTACAGGGGTAAAAAATTAGAATTGTTCGAATTGATTTAAATGATGTACCAATTTATTGGGCTACTCCTAAGGTTTAAAAAAGGTATAGTTTGCCCTATCTACGCATTATAGTTTTAGTACAATAGGCTCATAACAGTTCAAGGTCATCCTGGGGTAAAATTCATAGAATGGTCCGATTTTGATCGGACTGGTTGTAAACTGTTAAATTTGTCCCACTAGATAAGTAAATGTAAATAGATTCTTTTTTTGAACTTTCTATATAAGAATTACAGAGCTATGACTAGTGACCTCCCATAGACCCTGTATCCCCCAGTCACATTTTGCCTTCCAATTATGCAACGAATATTATAGATGGTGCAACCAGTGTATTTTCGGGTTCTGTACCATTAGACGAACAATTTGACACCATTTTTATAACGAACGGATATATCTGAAAATTTACCCCCGGATTTGTGACTCATAACTATTGAACTACAACCTGCAGATATGGCAAACTATACCTTTTTTTAATCCTGGAAATGTAACGAACATGTTGGCAAACTTTTCGACGCGTTTTGATACTTTTCATATTTTGACCCTTGTATAAACCTTACCCCCTTAAAATATATGTTCCACTCCTTTGATTTTAGTAGACTTTTGATATGTTGTTTTTAAAGGTATTCTCAATACAATTCTGTTGGAATTGATTCTGTTGCAATTAGTGTTGGGTTAAGGCAGCATTCTATTTTGACTGGCCTATATACATTTAGGGTATTTTTTTTAATTTGAAAAAAAGACTGTGTATATGCACAAATTGGACTTGTCCCTTTAAGCAAACACATTTTACTTGATTTTGCTTTGTTCAAAAGTGTTTCTGATAATTTGTATGGAAAAAAGTTGCATGTAAAAATCAAATCATTATTGACATTGTAATTGGCAATATTGAAAGTGGTTGAAACCTGATCATTCCATCATGACCTGACCGACCACTCATTGCATGGCTCCATGTGATCTGAATACCCTATACAAATATTACAAAGGTCTTGTCTACTTCCTAAAAACTTGAGCTTGAGCATTAAGGATGGGCTAGAGGTTAAGTTTGTGGTTATGTTACTTGTCCCCGCTATCCAGTTTATGAAACCATGACAGACATTTTCCTAGGTTTACACTCTATATAGATTTTCATTTAATAGGGATCTTCTTAGCGTTTCCACAAGACATTGGCAATGGCTTGTGTGGTGTCAGGATTTATTCAACTGAGTAAGCTGATCTGGGGCCGCGTGTATCCATGATACGGACGCTCCTAACACGGCCTGCATTTTTGAGACTGGGGGGCGGATTGGGAACAGTCTGGAGTTTTCACCCTACTCTTATTCGACACTGGCTGCGAAGTACATGTACAGTTGTGACTCTCTGTACACAGGACCGAAGGCTTAATGTCCCCTCCGAAGGACGGGATGCTTTCATGATTCATTCGCCCAATTCCAAGTGAACCATAGAAGAGAGTGGTATTCCGTATTTAATCAATAGCTGGTATACAGATCAAATCTAGAATTGAGTACTTGAATAAATCCCAGCAAGTGATAGGGATGAGGAGCCTTAACCTGGGATAACAAGGTTGAAACAACCAATAATGCTAAAAACTCAGGATGCCAGCCCTTCCAAAGGTTAACAAAGCTAATAACAGTCCTTATGTAAGGATTACAAAGTTAAAACTCTCTATAAGGAACCTGAAACTCCCAATAAGGAACCTTAAACTTCTAATAAGGAACCTGAAACTACCAATAAGGAACCTGAAACTCCCAATAAGGAACCTGAAACTCCCAATGACACAGACCACGATGATACCCCTTCATGTAGGTTTTAGCTTTTGTACAACAGATGAGCCTAAACCAGGATAACAAGGCTGAAACTCCATTTATGCTGTATTACTAGGATAGTACCCCTTCTCTATGGTTCACAAAGCAGCTAACCCCGGATAAGGAACCTAAGCCCCAAATAAGGAGCCTGAACCACAGATAATTAAGGGAGTCCAAAATACCAAATAACCCTATAAAAACCCAGGATAATGGACATGGAGTCTCAACCTGGGAAAACAAGGACCATAACTCCTAATATTGCCATCAATTGGTTAACAGCCTTTATCTCGGTTTATCCCTTATCTGAGGGATATGTTTATGCTCTCAGAAACCTTTACACAATTTGGGTTTCAAGGTTTACACCCGAGTTCAAATAAAGTGGTTTCCTTCTAGTCCAGAGGATGCTAAACTTGGTAGTGGTGGGGTTTTAGAATTTCAAATAATTATGTGATAATTAAATTTATCTACAGTATGTCGATGACTACATTCACCGATCAGGAAGAACTGGTAGGGCACAGCGGACTGGTGTGTGTGTGTGTTTCTACAAGCCAAATGAAGAGTGGGATCTAACCAAAGTAGAAAGACAAGCAGTAAGTTACTTTCTTTACCCATTTATCATTTTAAATGTTTTAGCACACCACTTTCTGAATTCCTTGTGATAGTGTGCTTCAGTAACTGGTAGGTATTCAATAACTGGTAGGTATTCTGGACTAAATTACAATTACAATTGACACATGTAAAAGACATAAACTATATGATTTCCTTTCTGTAGCCTGTACTGTCCTGGGGTGTCTTTCATTACATCTGGTTTATTAGCTGTTAAAATGTCACCAAGTGGACTGTCATTCAATCAGAATATGTTTAATGCTGGCCATTTATACTCTGCTTGTACTACCCAGCAGTCATTAAACCAATTTCACATAAAGCCATGGTCTGACTGGAATTCAAATCACGCTTCCAGAAACTGCATTGCATTTGCTGTATAAAATTGAACTAAAGTGATTTTATTGTTAATATCCTATGAAATTATCTTGGGATTTTCATACTAGACAGTTTTGTTTTAGTATGTCTTTGCTTTTTGGAATTTGTTCTCCATGGATTATCATTAGAAGTGTGAAAGCTTAGGTTTGAACATCCACTTGTAAATTACACTGTGGTTGCACAGGAAAATATTTACGATATAGATGATTGCACTTCTATACTTTGTTCGGTCTCGAGTTTGGGGGTGACGTCATGACGTGACTTTGCATTCGCTCTAGCGTTTGGATTGCGCCGCCCTTGTTCGCGTGCGTAAATGCTGCAATTCCAAGGTCGACGCGTGCATCTCTCGGGTGCAAAACCTAACGCGCAGTGACGTCACCCCCAAACTTGAGATCGAACAGAGTATAATGCGCTATAATTAAACAGACACCTGCCATACTATGCCAGGGAACTATAAAAGTAGTAGGCATCTGTCCCTCTGTGTTTCCATCACACTGTTTTGTAAGTACCTTACCTTGGAAATAAGTCGTGGGTGAAAGGTCATCTTCACACCATAGATATATCTCTATGAAAGGTGGGTCAAGTTCAATGTGGTCTGGGGAAAGGGTCAAATGTCAAATATAGGGGGGCCACACTAAGTTTTGTTTTAGCATTCAAGATGCACTTTTTGACATTTTGGACACAAAAAATTATATTTTGATCAAGCTAACGCATCCAGCTGGATGTGGAAAAAATCTTTAAAAAAATAATTCTCTATTTCCGATTTCACTGTACTACAATAAATTAAGTGTTAGCATTTCCATGTACGCTCAACAAAATGTTAAAATCCTTTGATAAATTTAAGGATGTTGTGATGCATTTGAAATTTCTTATTTTATATTACATTACGGTGGGTGGGGTTAGCACAATGGGTCTTCCCTCGCTTCGCACCACTGTGGTCCCAGGTTCAACCTTTGGTCGGGCCTGCGATTTCATGTGCGTTTAGTTTCCAGTCCATACTCGGCCTTGCAGGTCTTCTCTGGGTACTCCGGTTTCCTCCTGCTTTTAAAACTGGGCTTTCTTCTCTAATGTGTATATGATAATAAAGTGAATTGAAATAAAAGTATCTTCACGACACTAAAATGACACAATTGTGATGCGATCTGGGAAAACCCGCCACATGGTGCAAAATTTATATTTTGAGTTTTGACTATCATTGCAAAGTTTGAAATATAAAGTTTTCCATAACTTTTTACTTCTTTCATAAAAAGTGTGATTATGTTACCACTTATAGCAAATGTTTTTTCAACCTTATGCTAATGTAGCATAAAAAGGAAAGAATTAAGAATTAACAGGAATGTTAACTATACATGTACACGGTCAGAAAATTAGTCACTTTTTTAATAGTTTCTTGCTTGGCAAAAAGTGCAATAGATGATCGACTGTGTGTAGGAAGCATTGGCAAATTTGCCAATGGGTTGCAGTGTTGTCAGGGGCTGGGTTGGTAAAACTGAAAGGTATTGAATTTCAAGGCACTGGTGGTGCTGGAATGTAACATATCCCTACAGAGAAAAAAATGGGTATAGTCCATTTATCTTCAGACAGATGTTTTGCATGTGCATTTTTGCACTGTCTTTATATACGCGCATGCATATGCCAGGGCTGTTAATCAATGTCTGCAATTTAATGCTGCGACCACTGCATAACACACTGGTCACTGACTTGAGAAGAGTAAAAGTGCTCTAGACCATTTGCCATATGCAGTCAGTTGGGCCACTTCGGTCAATATTTTCCTGGGCCGCCGGTTTAGGGAGCCAGTCCGACACTGATGTTTTCGTGAAATATTGAAAGTGTATTGGTGATCTACTTGTTTTTCTTTTGGAATTGAAAGTAGTACTCTACCATTTGGTGATAATAAAATAAAGGTGAGAGATTGGCCTGAGCTTGTTTTAAATGTGTTACATATTCTTGGATTCTATTTCAGGGGATTAAATTTAAGAAAGTAGGCCCTCCATCACCTAAAGAGATAGTGAAAGCCAGCGCATCTGAAGCCATTAGGTAAGCTTGTAATTGTCTCTGTGAAGCTAATCAATATCATTAGTTTGGGTAACACAATACTTCCAGCTATATTTGTAGTGTGTGGGCATATGTATTGTAATGGTATAACTGACTCATGACTCATCTAGGGGTCATTTGAGGTCTTTTTTAAAAATGCCCAAAATGTTTCCCTGCAGAAGCAACTGGACACTTGCAAACAGCACTCAGAATGATCATTATGGCATCAGTCCTGTGAAGTGTTCAGGGATAAGTGGTCAGTGGTTAGTTGAGGTCATTGTTTTTAAATGTTCAAATTACTTTTTATCACCCTGGTGGCTTTAGCCAGTAGAGGGATAACAGCAGATTTTGTCATTGTTGACATCCTCGTCTTTTTTTTCCATCTCAACAAATAAGATCATATACTGCCCAGATTTCTGGGCCAAGTGTGATGACTCTTGCACCAAGGACCTAAGTGGATAACATCTGGCATGCAGGGCCGTCGCTAGACATTTTGTCGGGGGGGTGTAAAGTGAAGAAATGTTATTGCTGCAGTAAGAGTCCTTGGAAGCGTAGTGAGCGAATAAACAATACAACTAACGGCGCACGGTTCGGGCCCACTTAAGGGCTGTTGAAAATTGTCCTAAGTAGATGCTCTTACAGACCATTTTTTCTTGATCGTTTGAACTGCACACCGCAAGTGCCTTGACACAAACCGGGCGCAAACCGGAAAGCCGTGAACGGGTGGGGTACAGGGCCCGCTTTAGGGTCCCTGGCGGGGTGCAGGGGGCGGAGCCCCTGGAAGCTCTTGGATTTAAGCTATTCAGAACCTTCAAAATGACCACTGTTTGAGGGGTAAATAGTAACTAATTAAAAGTAAAGACCGAGTAAAGACTGGTTTCTAACTTTGCTCACTGAGACGGGGCAGTATACATGTATAAGCTTGTACTGCCAAAGAGAATTGCATATAGTGAGCGCCAATGTCTTTAATGGGTGTGGTGCGGGAGCAGAGCCCTTCTGGGGGTCCAGGGGGCGAAGCCCCCGGAAGCTCTTGGATTTCAGCTATTCAGAAGCTTCAAGATTACCACTTTTTGAGGGGTAAATGGTAACCAATTCAAAGAAAAGACTGGTTTCTAACTTTGCTCACTGATACGGGCAGTATAAGCTTGTACCGCTGAAGGGGAACTGTACACATTATAGCTAGCGCCAATGTCTTTAACGGATGCGGTGCATGAGCAGAGCTCTTGGATATTAGCTATTAAGAAAGGTATTTTTGAAGGGTTAAGTATAGTAATTAATTCAAATGACAGCCAGTAGACCTATAAGTTTATGGTGCTGGGGGCTAGGGAATCGATCCCTACCAATTTTTTTCTTGACCACTTCAGCTCCCCGACTGAAAATTCCCCTTACACTGGTAGACCAAACTTGGGGAATGGCCATGGCTCCCCTCGTGTTTTCTCAAATTTATTTTATACATTTTGATCACAAGTACTGTTGGCACATTAACAATTCATGATTACCGTTGGTTAGGCTTGGAACAAAACTAATTGACTTGAGGGAAAGCCAAATATTTGTGATATTTGGATTTATGTAAGTCTGGAGTTCAATCTCATGCGTTCTGATGTTGTTCTCCTTTGTTTCATTCTTACTTCCCCTTTCTCTCTTTTTTCTTCTCTTTCCCTCTTTCTTTTCTCTTTTCCTTCTCTCTCTCTTCCCTTTTTCTTTCTCTTTTTGAGGATCCCTGGGGGGGTGTTCCACCCCCCCCCCCCCCACGGCGACGGGCCTGCTGGCATGAGATACACATATCACCTCATAAGTGATAGAAGGTTGGAGAGAGTCCCCTCTCAGAAGTTTTTTAGGGAAAATCAGGAAAGAAAATATGGATACCGTATTGTTCCTAATTGTTCCTAATAAACGCAGGTAGAACAACGGCTGTTGTAATTGATGGCATCTACTCAGTAGCAAAGATAATGGACTATGGATTACCCCAGGGGTCTATTTTGGGCCCTCGAGGTTTCACTATATATACCATCCCAATAGGCAGAATAATCAAGAAGCATTCTCTATCATACCATATGTATGCAGATGACATACAGATTTTTTGTAGTTTTGAACCATCTAATCCATCATCAATTGACTCTGCTTTGTCATCTTTAACAACATGCATCAATGAGATCAGAACTTGGATGACATTCAATTTCTTGAAACTAAACAATGACAAAACAGAATTTATGGTCATCACATCTCGTTACAACAAACGTTGGATGCCTGATGTAGATCTGTGCATTGGAAATGAAATCATCATCCCCTCCACTAGTGTCAGGAACTTGGGTGTCATCTTTGACGATGCAATGACCATGTTGCCACAAGTTGTCTCTTTGTCAAAGAGCATCACTTTCCACCTTCGCAATATTACCCGGATCCACCCTTTTCTCGAAAATGAAATATGCAACCATGTCGTTCGGTCTCTTGTGTTATCACGTCTGGACTATGGGAATGTACTCTTAGCTGGTTCTAATGCAAAATACGTCATGAAATTGCAGCGTTTACATAACTGGAGTGCAAAATTGATCTTTCGTGCTTCAAAACGTGACCATGCCAGCCAGTACTTACAAGAACTTCACTGGCTCCCTGTGAACAAGACGATTTTGTACAAAATATTTCTTTATGTCTACAAATGCTTAAATGGATATGGACCAAAACTACCTTGCTTCATCATTTTCACTGTATAAACAAAGTCACTACAGCTTGCGCTCTGCAATGGATACCACACGTCTCACTACTCCAAAGTTTAAGTCAAAAGGTCTGAAATCTGCTTTCAACTGCAGTTTTTTCTCTCACTGCTCCCACACTGTGGAACTCGCTACCATCTGAACTCCGTTCTGCTACATCACTGCTTACCTTCAAGAAAGGACTTAAATCCTACCTGTTCCAAAATTAATCTGGCTGCTTGTTTCAGTTTTGCTGTTTTTGTTGATTCTTTGCCTTTCGTTGCAATATGTTTGATTTCCATCTCGGCGCTGTGATCTTTATGAAGTGGCGCCTTAGAAAAGCCATGTATGTATGTATGTATGTATTTTTCAAAAGGGAGGGCGTTTATTACAGTCAAAAATGGAAAGTCAAAAATCCTGCAAAAATCACCTTACGCTTATTTTCGCTGATTACCAATAATACAAACGAACGAGCAGGGGAATGCTGTTTTCGCACCTCCTGAGGTCAAAGTTCCATACTAATTAAACTATTACAACTGCGATTATGATATGGATTACGACAGTCCCGGCCAATAAAAATCATGTGATTTAGGTAATTAAGCTTAACTAGTTTTCCTGAATTGTTTTATCCAAAAATCGTAGGGGGCGTTTATTAGAGCAGGGGCGTTTATTAGGAACAACACGGTATTTATGCTAAATTAGTCTTTTGTCTTTGCAAGCAGGACATATTTGCCTGCAATTGGGAATTGTTTGCATTGATTGTAAACTTGCCTCAGGGCTCACTGAACAACCCAGGCTGGCTATGTGCCTGTCTAAGGTCATATCGGTGAAACTGTATTTTCATGTTTGCCACTCTTAATCCACTTGAACAATCCCTCTTAAAGTGACAGGAGATTTTTTTTAGGTTGCAAATTTCTCTCAAATTGCACTTGATCAGCTGTAGACCACATACCAAGAACATTTTGAAAGTTTATTGGACAAACAAGCACAAAAGAAAACCGCAAACATTGTTTTTGACTTGCCGGCTATTCTAATCGTTCCTATAGAAAACCATGCTTTGATTTTCTGTTGTGCATGACAGAAAATACTAAATCATCATCTTATTACATAAAGACGGTGTATTCGGCTTATTCACTTTAGGTGTGATCTAATACATTGGTAAGCATTCCAAATATGCAAAAACCTGGGTTCGAAAAAAAAACCTTGGGTTCGAAAGCTTCTCTCTGGATATGTCATGTCTCATTAAAGATGACTGACATAATCAACAACTTTGTCCTCTCACTTAACCCTAGTCTTGTTCAAGACGCTCGGCTATGTCCCCTTTCCGAGGTACATCCCCAGTATAAAATAATTGGTGTTGACCCCCCCCCCCAACATGCAAACTCTTACACATGGGATATAAAAAAATGATCTCAGAAATCTACCCCCGGGCCCCATGGGCCTTATCACGGCGCCCATGCAAAATCTCCCTCCCCTCTACCCACCCACTCCAGGGCCGGTGCCCATGCAAAACTGTAAATGAAAATGGTCTCAGAATCATGCCATATTATGTGCACGAATCACTCCCGCTTTATTTGAGGAAATTTGTCATACCGTCTCACGCGAATAAACATACAGCGATGACATCTCAAAAATCCATACTAAACAGCTGATTGTGGTGGTTTACACCAGTACAGAATAAACAAAATCAGTGTTTGTGTTTGCGGTCAAACTATACAGGTCATGATGCACAATATCATGCTTCAAAATCTGGGATATTTACAAGAAAAGCTTTTTGATCCCTAGTGGGAATTTTTAAATGCACGTATAGAAATTACAAAATCAGATAAGTACTGCCTTGTCTTTAATACACTGATTTCAAGCCAACCACTTGCAGGTTATATTAGCACATACATGTCAGTAACTAAAATACCAAAATAAGGATTTTGATGATTTTTTTGATGTTTTGGGGGGGGGGGGGAATAAAGGTCCATTCCTACTTCACTGCAAAAGTGGGTGAAAACTATCTCTGACTCGACATAGCAGCATCACAGTTCAAATTGCATTGCACTGCTGCTGTGTTGAGTCAGAGGTGATTTTCATCCATTATCACCGACTACATTGCAGTGCACTGAAGTATGTATCGACCTTAAAGTGACAGGAGGAGATTTTTTTAGGATACGAATTTCTCTAAAATTTCACTGGAAAGGTTGTCGACCACCTACCGAGAACGTTTCGAAGATTTATTGGACAAACAGGTGCAAAAGAAAACCGCAAACCTTGTATTGAACTTGCCTGCTATCGTAATTGTTCCCCATAGAAAACCGTGCTTTGACTTTCTGTCGTGCACGACAGAAACTACTAAATCATATGCTTATTACATAAAGACGGCGTATTCGGCTTATTCACTTCAGGTGTGATCTAATACATTGGTAAGCATTCCAAATATGTAAAAAAAACGGGGTTCGAGAAAAATTGAGGGCGCTTCTTCTTGGAAATCTCCTCATGTCTCTTTAAGTCTAATACTTGGTAAGGGTATTGGTGGTCATAGCACATTTCATATTTCCTTTATTATACTGTTTGCAGTATTGTCTATTGAAGAATAAGATTGAATCTTGGATCTATTCACTGGCAGTTTTGGGACATGGGTGAGCAATCACAACATGTCCAAATCTGAAATTCTAAAAACATTGATGGTGCTTGTCCGGCAAAATATTATGTTATTACTTGAAGTTTACACCATTTGTAATTGCATATCAACTGCAATACAAAGCACACATGACACAATTTTACCATTTTATTTTTAACCTCAGAGTTTTATCAGATATACCAGAGAAGGCTATAGAAAATTTCAAGGAGGCAGCAAAGGAATTAATAGAAGAAAAGGAGCCTGAAATGGTTGTTGCTGCTGCCTTGGCCTACATAGCAGGAGCTGCTGAACTTACATCACGGTCTCTCATTACTTCACAAGAAGTGAGTAGTTTTTATTATATCACTCATGAATATATTCATGTTCATTGATTGGTTAAAAGTGTGTCACATGACCACAAATAGTTTAACTATTTATGGGAAAGAGAGCAAGAGAGAGAGAAGAGGAAAATAGATGCCTATTTTCCCTCTGACGTCAGAGGGAAATAGATGCCTATTTTCCCTCTAGCCTCGATACCTGTGTTATCAGTTCCTTTATCGGTTCTTTCGCTGTGGTCAATACGACTGTTGACGTTATGCATGATAATGCACAGACTCTTTCTTGTATTTCTCAACGTATGTGTACGTTCCTATTAGTTATTGCTCTAAAAGGAACTTTGACGCATTGATGATGCTAATTTCACCTTTTGCTGTCGACGGCGTAGCAACAAACATGGCTGTGCCCTGTTACAATAACAGCGATGAAAAACCCTTCGCAACTCAGCGATTTTGTCTCGTAAACGAAGATCAACTAAGGCAATTCATCGATAGGACGGATATTAAGAATGTAAAGAAACTAAGTATGTTCTGTCAGTGTTCGTGGAGTTTTGTAAGGAAATTCACGCCGCGGTGATTCCCGTGGTGATTTCAATGCCATGACATGCCATTGATTGATGGAACTCAAGGGTGTATAGGAAATATTCTATGTAGTCAATTCGGTACGGACTAATGCATCATTTACTTGCCGAGAAAGGAATTGATATCGTAAGTGGAGTGAACTTTCCTCGGGACTTTCCTTGGTCTTAGATGGTTCAGCTCAAGCTCATGCCATGGCAGGCTACCCAACACATGAGCAGGCTAGCCTTAGGCCTCAGCTTCACTTTTTAAAGTTTTAACCAAGAATGAACAAGGATATAAAACAAATATTTAATGATCTTATTCGGGATCTTTGTGGAATCTGTTGGTCCCCTTGGTGAACTGGAGGGCGTGAGGTACTATCAGTACCCCACGCCATCCAGAATTTAATGCAAGGTTTGAAATTGCATTGGCAAAGATGTTAGTTTTAAGTATCTATGGACAAAGTGGAGAAAGAAACACGCATCGTATACTAGAACAGTGGGAACAATTATTTAACATGGACATACACAACATGCCTAAGCGTGAACACCCTGGAAAAAATCCTGGACATCCACGCCTAGGCAGGGAATTGAACCCCAGACCTTTCGCACACAAGGTGAATGCTCTAACCACTAAGCCACCCAGGCCGCCCTGATAAACGGGGCTGTTAACATAGCCTAAGTAGTAATGGCTGAGCGATCCGGGTATACAGTACAGACATACACACAGGACAAGACACTCCAGTATGCGAGATCATTTCTGATGCTTACCCGCCAGTCTAATATACAAGTAATACAAAGTAGGTATGAGACTAGCGCATCGTACACTGGAGAGAGGATATATAGCTATAACGATACAATCTAGTACACAAGATCATTACTGATGCTTAACCGCATTTCTTAACATATTATATTTCAAAGTGGAGAAAGAAACACGTATCGCATGGACAGTTAATGAACATTTGTGAGGGCTGGATGTAAAGTTCAACAAGTACATTAAACGAAATATGCCAATGGTATGTTAGCTCCCATGCTGTACCTTCAATTACAAAGTAACTCTAACAACTATCCATGAGGACATGAGGGGTGATGTGGGAAATGTACGCTGGTTCCCTTTGGTCTCTCACATCTTCACAACTGACCAAAGACGCAGGTACATACAAATGAAAGTCAGGAACTCATTGGCCAATGCACATTGAAAGCTCTGATGTAGTTGTTTTGAACTGTGGTTCTAATTTCCATGCTAAGCCACTGCAACTCGCACATGATTGGTGTAGATCATGCCTACGCTATCACCTTGCATCGGCGTGTTGCGTTTTTTACTGTGTGACGCTCGGTACACGGCGTGCGTGAACCATCACTTCCACAGTGTCTATCCTATACGCGCGATTACCTGTATCTTAGAATATCTAGTGACGATTCGAGGGGGTGCATCTGCTAGTCAGGATCTTGACTAATTATGATTGGCTTGTACCTGCGTGCTTGGGTAGTCTAAGCCATAAAGCGAAGGCGCAGGGCACCAGCGTATGGGAAATGGTAGCCCTTCCTTTGCAGTGGTTGAGAGGTGGACAGCTGATGTGAAAGAAAGCCTGAAAGATGATCCATGTCAGGTAGACCATCAATTGTCTGTACCAAGAAAAATATTGGTGTGCATGATATGATTGTGGATGATTGACAGTGCCATAGACATCTCTCATGAAAGAGTACCTCCGTCCCACTCCATCCGAGTTTCTACCAGTGCTGTCAGGCATTGCACCTGCAGTGCTTTGGAGAGAACACCACACGCACAAACTGTATAAGGGGCTTGCCCGGCTATCGTATTTGTCCCCCATGCGGGAAAACCTGCGTTGACTTCTGTCGTGCCGACAGAAACTACTAAATCATATGCTTTTACATAAAGACGGCGATTCGGCTTATTTCACTTCATGTGTGATCTAAGACATTGGTAAGGCCTGGGGTCCCAATATGGTTAAAAAAAACGTGGTCGAGCAAAATGAGGGCGCTTCTCGCTGGAAGATCTCCTCATGGGGTCTCTTTAATTCTAAGGTACTTTGTAGGGGTATTGGTGTTCATAGCAGACATTTTCATATTTCGCTTTATATGTACTGGTGTTGCTTATTGTCTAGTGAAGAAAAGATTGAATCTTGGTCTTGAATCTATTCACTGGCAGTTTTTGGGACAGGGTGAGCAATCCAACATGTCAAGTCTGAAATTCTAACAACATTGATGTGGCTTGTCCGGCAAAATCATAGATGACTGTGAAGTTTACAAACATTTTTAATTATTTTACTTTTTCAGATAATTGGCCAAATTACGGCAATTTATTGGTACGCAGTTTATTTTAACCTCAGAGTGTTTATATCAGATATACCAGAGAAGGGCTAGAGAAAATTTCAAGGAGGCAGCAAAGGAATTAATAGAAGAAAAGGAGCCTGAAATGGTTGTTGCTGCTGCCGTTTGGCCTACATAGCAGGGCTGCTGCACTGACATCACGGTCTCTCATTACTTCACAAGAATAGTAGTTTTTATATATCACCTCAATGAATATATTTCATTTTCATTTATTGGTTAAAAGTGTGTCACATGACCACAAGTTTAACTGATTTGCGGTGTTGAAAGAGAGAAGAAGAGTAGGAAGAGGAAATAGATGCCCTATTTGTGCCCTCTACTTCAATGAAATAATTCCTATTTCCCTCTACCTAGGGAGGGGGGGGGGGGGGGGTTATACCTACCTTTTTATCAGTTCCGTTTTCGGTTCTTTCGCTGTGGTCACTACTACGTGTTTCGCGTTTCATGATAATGCACAGACTCTTTCTTGTATTCGGTCAACGTATGGGGGTTGTACGTTCCTATTGAGTTATTGCGCTAAAAGAACTTTGACCGCATGATGATCAATTTCACCTTGTGGCTGTCGACTTACGTAAGCAACAAACAATGGCTGTGCCCTTACATACAGCGATGAAAAACCCTTCGCAACTCATCGATTTTGTCTGTAAAAAGATCACTAGGCAATTCATCTATAGGACGATATTAACTAATGTTAAGAAACTAAGTATGTTCTGTCATTGTTCGTGGAGTTTTGTAAGGAAAATTCATCTCCGCGGTGATTCCCGTGGTGATTTCACTGCCTGACATGCCATTGATTAATGGACTCAAGTGTGTAGTAGGATCAAAATGTGACGTGTACCCACACTAACCCAAAAAAAATTGGCAAATGAAGTTTTCTTGTCATTTTCCTGGTATATAAGGTCATTTAACAAATATCAAAAGTTGCACACAATCTAAGTCCCAGAAAGTGTTCACACTATACCGAAACAAAATGGCCGCCATCCGCCATCTTGAACACTAAATCCTCAATCCTTGCAATAAAGGAGCGTGAGGGCAGGACCAACAAGAAATTCTTTCCTACTAATGGCTATCATAACGAATGCCAAGTTAAAATCAGGTTTGTATGTAGGTTGAATGAGTATCGCATCTTGACCTCGAAATCCAATATGGCCGCCATCCTCCATGTTGGAAAAACAAATTCTGTATCTCTGGTACCGATGGGCCAAAGAACAAACAAGAGATCATTTTCCTACTAATTCTAGCATAACCAAATTCATCAACGGGTTTATGAAGTTATGATATCCCCTTAACCTCAAAATCCAATATGCCCACCATTCTCCAGATAAATTGAAAGTACAGAATACCCGGATTATATTCTCTGGTGCCGGATGGGCCACAATGACAAACAAGCTACATTTCCTACTAGTCTAACAGTGTCAACTCCAGTGGAAACATGGGTTTTTGGGTTTTAAGTGTCTAGATATCATACTTGGCCTCTAAATCCCATTTGGCTGCTCGAATCTGCCATGTTGAAACCCAGTAGAATTCTTTATCTCTGCTCCCAGATGATCAAAAATGGAAAATAAGGTGTTATGTTTTTTATTCTTGGGGTATAAGAATGCATGTAAGAATAGGGGGTTGTGTTAAAGCATATCTAGTGAGGGCGACGTATCAAAGGCCTGTAATAATTTCTTCTAGTGGAGTGTTTGCAGCTGAGGTGTTTTGGTGGACATCTTTCAGTCGGTGTTTTCCCAGAGGCTTTATAACGACCAAGATCAGTGGGGGCAGTTTAGAGCAAGAACTACACTCTGCCCAGCAATTTCTCAGGAGGAGGCTCCTGGGGAACTACGATGCCAACTGATACCGAAACTCAAGAGTATAGACCCTCGTCTAAACTTAAACGAGGTACGCTCTCATGACCTGGCAGTGGGACCCCAAATCAGTATGGTCGCGAATCAGAGATTGCATTGGTATTCCTTGAACTGTCCACATCTGGAACGCCCTTCCTGAGGCAGGCGATGTGCGGGCGACGGGGAATCATCGGGCCGGGCTAAACGAAGTGGGGTGTAATCGCTATCTCATCACCACGCCATCATTGGTTTCTACCAGATGTTGAGTTTCTGCTGATTCTTCTTATGCTGTCCAAACACTGTGGTTCTCAATATGACCACCATAGCTTTTGTACAACGTCTGGCTGCTTCACTGAATTGGCGGCGCAAGGTCCGTGTTTGTGCACTTGTTGCTCCACATGTGGCAACCAAGAGAGGGATGTTCCACAACCAGGGCAAGTGCCGTCGATCTTAGGGTATGTGGGCGAGCACCCCAGCTGGGCCGAGGTAGTTTATTTCAAGATGGTTATTGCGCGAAACATACTTTACTCTTCGTCTTCTCGATGTGTGTCCTATAAGAGAGAGTGCGGTTCCAGGTAACTCCTAGGTAGAACAGGGTTATCACAATTGCTCCGGGGTGTCCAGACCAGGTAACTTTTACGCTGACGTTTGGCTTCACGGTTGCGTAGATAAAGCACACCACCTGTGTCTTAGATTGATTTTCACGTAGGGTTCCTCATATAAGGACGAGTTCATCCAAAGCTTGGAGATTCCTCCTCTTCAACAACTGTGAAGCGCCCGCTTGTGCGCTAATTCCAAGATTGTCTCAATAAATAAACGACAGTTCCCTGCACTCCCTAGTTGGTCGTTGGTATAGATGTTTGAGACATTAAGGTGCAGGCACAACTCCCTTGTGGTAAGCCCATTCTTGATCCTACGCCATCGGCTCTTCTTCTTCGTTCCTAGCTTAACAAAGAACATCCTGTTTGTCAGCAATCCTCGGATAAGCTCAGTCAAGCGTATGTCCTTGGTAATTTCCAGAATCTTATGGATAGGCATCTGTGATTAACAGTGTCGTACGCTTCTGATAGATTGACACCCCGTTCCGGTTACCATATCCCTTCTCGAAACCATCCCTCAATGTGGTGGTAGGGTGGTACTTGTCTTGTTGTTGATTTGCCTGGCCGGAACCCTGCTTGTTCTGGTATGAGGTGTTCGTCTATCACATGTGGGCATCGATTGAGCAGGAGAGGTTCAAAGAGCTTGTAGGTATGGGCACGAGGAGTGATATATGGTCTGTAGCTCTTGGATTGGATGGATATTTCCCAGGCTTTAGAAGTGCCCTAACATGTGCTTTCTCCAGATCTTTGGGAAACCTTTGGGCATACGGCAGCAATTGTAGAGCTCAATAAGCCATTCCTTTGCTACTGGGCCAAAGTTTTTTAGCTGCTCAGTTTCTATTCCTGTCAAGGCCTACTGCTTTTCCTTGTTGTTTAGCAATACCGGATTCCAATCCGTCCATGTTAAGGGGCGAGTGAAACCAGGTCGCCACTAAACCTCTTATGGACTAGTTTGATCTTCTTTGCTTCTTGCTGCACTTGCCATTTAAAAGCAGTTGGTGTGGTCAACTTGGTTGGGTGTGCCATTGGCTACTATGGATGTTTTCTGTTGATCCCATCGGGCTGGGGGTGCATATTGTAGACCATGCCTTCTTGCTGTTATTGGGTCAATTCGATGTATTCAAATTAAATATCGGCGAGTGGGGTTTTGATCTTTCCTGGTTGATCCTTTCTGAAAGCTGTCCGTCACCTTTAGCATTGTTCAGCCGAACAAAGGATCATCCTCAACGGGTGTGGGCGGGGACAGTGTGAGTCAAATGAGTGTTTCCCCGAATGAATCAAAAGAATATTAAAAATTATTAAAAAAAAAAAAAATAGAATATTATTATTACTTTATATTAACAAAGAATTACTTCTTAATCACCATGCTTCAAAAATCCTGATATTCATGCCTTTTATTTTCATTTATGGCCTCATGTTTTAGAGGGCTCCCGAAATGCTACTGTACAAATTTAGCAAGAAACCATAAGAAGAAAATGAGTAAAACTGTGAACAGTGGTAATTCCAAACCGGGCATCAGGAACCACGAGATCGGCAAAGATTTCTTGTGTTGTTCATTTATTTCACCCACATGACCGCAACAAAATTATATGTAGATATTTATCAGGAATGAAAATTGTTTTCCTAAAAAGGTCTGACCGTGGTTGACCTTGTAGCCGAACTAAGGTTGTATCACTTCATTGAAACCAACCTGGTTTGGGGGTGTGTATTTTCCATTATCTGTTTTTTTTACTGGAGTTAAGTTGTGTAAAACGAGTGGTCATTCCAAACCTGAAAATTCTAAAGCATCACAATATAATGCACTTGTGTTTGGGCATTATCACAACTTAATAGACTGTGGCCGTGTTATACTCATAGGGCATTTATTAACGTGTGTAAGCACCATTAGGGTAGCGGCGCCTTGAAATTTGCTGCTGCAATTACCAAACAACAGAATCGGTGTACAAGGCAAATCATGAGGGCTTTATTTAAATTTAGTGCATATATTGATTGCCTGAACCAAATGCAAATTCAAAATTTCAAAATTCCTGTGAAAATGCATTAGATGTAACTTGTGAAGCATTACAATTTTAAGAGCTACCTTGCACAGTTGACAAGAAAAAATCAGGATATTTTGGGGACAAACATTTGACTCACACTGTATACTCTTGATCATTCTGCTGATAATGCCCTGGTATGCCTCTACATTAAACTACTCCATTTACAGGGACACCATTGCATTGGCAACCTCACTTTCTTCGATTCAGGATCCAGTACAAAATACTCTGGACAATCGCGCAACCCCGGGTCACCATGAATTACTTTGAAGAAATAGACTGCTTGTCAACCACACTATTTTTCGTATTACCAAAGGGGGAGGGGGGGTCGAACCTGAAAATGCATCGGCAAACAAAATTAGAGTGCCAATTTATCACTGAACATCGAAGTCAGCGCTTCATACCCATTATGTTTTCTTCTTGTCTATGCCAGAGCGAAAGCAAGAGGGTCATTACAGCCCTCATGGGGCTCATAATGGAGAAGTCTCAATAGATCTGTTCTGTCCGCCAATTGGATGTTTGGTACTTAAATTATGCCATGGGATCTGCCTTTTTTGCTAGAGGATCAAACATCTGGGGCATCTCCCTTCTGCATAAGATGAGGAAATGGGTTTTTGGCAAAAATCGCGCTTTGGGGCCAAAACAATGCACCAACTTTTGGGAAAAATCAGCGAATTGGGACCACAATTGTTTTAAAATCTCCCAATATGGTGGGTGATAATTTGCGCCCAGAATTTCCACTTTTTCCCGCCATGACCCGGCCCCCCCCGCGAGAAAAAGATGGGGGGGGGTGGGCGTGGGTGCGCGGGGTCACGGGGTGGGGACCTTGAATGACGTAGAATAGTAAATGGTGTAATAGGGGTGTTTTTCGGCCACAATTTTTGGGGATGAGGTTATCAGTGTGAAATTGTGCTTTCTGTTCACGATTTCACAATTACACTGTAAAGATTTATGTGATAGATTTATAGCTGGTAAAAATCAATATGGCTACGAATATTCGACAAATAGCCCACTCAAAATCATTTTAATTGACTAGATTTCTAATGCCGGAATTAATAAAAATGACACCTCATTTGTCATTGTAATCTGTCGATGCTAACAAAAAAAATCAATAGATGAGTTATGGTTCAGTTTTTTAAATGGCAGACAGGGTTGCCATTTTTAGCGACACTCGCAGGGTGCTCTCATAACTTTACAGCAACCATCTTAATGAATTTCTTATATTTTCCTTTACATTTAAATTTAAAAATTAACAACATATTTGTATTTGTGGCCATGTGTACCCAGAATGAAGATTTTTTGTACTTGTTAACAATGGTGGATGCACCATATTAGATTTAGAGGTCAAGTATGATATCTCAAACTTCTAAAAACCAACCCATTTAATGGATTTTTAGATGCTAGAATGAGTAGGAAATGGCATCTTGTTTCGGCCTTTGTTCGAGGGTCCCTTGACCAGAGATACGCAGAATTTTTATTTTCAACATGCGGATGGTGCCTATTGGATTTAGAGATGTCAAGATGATATCTCAGCCCTCATAAAGATTATGATTTTAATAATGAATTTGTTCTGCTGAATTATTAGGAAAAGACATCTTGTTTTGGTTGGGGCTTTTATGCGGTGCCCATTTATTGGGGGGCCAAGATAAGGAAAGTGACTTTATTTTTTTGTCAAAATGGCGGATGGCGGCCATTTTGTTTATGTCATAGTGTGAACACTTTCTTTTTGACTGTCGAGTTGTGCAACTTTTGAGTGAGTATTTGAGCTGACCTGAAACTGGACCGGAGAAACACGTGCCACGAACCTTCTGTTTGCAATTTTGTTTGGGTCATGTGCTATCGTTACTCTACTGGTGAGCTGTATAGTGAAGGATATTCTAGTGGGTAGGCAATTCGTTAACGGGGACTAATCATCATTTACTTTCCTAGGAAAGTGAAGTGATATCAGTAAGGTTGAGTGATTCCTCGGGGGACTTTTCCTTGGTCTTAGATGGTTGGGCAGCGCAGCTCATGTCATGCAGGCTACCCAAGGGCACATGAGGCAGCTACCTTCGCCTCAGCTTGACTTTTTAACGTTTTTAACCACGAATGACAAGTGATATAAAACAAATTATTTAAAAAAGGGGGAATCTTATTCGGGTATCTTGGTGGAAATCTGTTGGTCCCCTAGGTGAACTGGAGGGCGTGAGTACTATCAGTACCCACGCCATCCTAATTATGCAAGGTTTTGAAATTGCATTGGCAAAGAATGTTTAGGTTTAGTATCTATGGACAAGTGGAGAAAGAAACCTCATCGTATACTAGAACATTGGGAACAATGATTTACAACATGGACATACACAACATGCCTAAGCGTGAACACCCAGGAAAAACCTGGACATCCCCCGCCGGGTTCAGGATTGAACCACAGACCTTTCGCACACAAGGTAAATGCTCTAAACACTAAGCCACCCAGGCCGCCCTGAAACGGTCTGTTAACATAGCCAAGTAGTAATGGCTGAGCGATCGGGGTATACAGTACAGACATACCACAGGACAAGACACTCCAGTATGCGAGTTCAGTTCCTTAGCTTACCCGCCATTCTAATATCATAATACAAGTGGTATGAGACTATCGCATCGTACACTGGAGAGAGGATATATAGCTATAAACGATACATCAGTACACAAGATCATTACTGATGCTTAACCGCAGGGTTTCTGCACATATTATATTTCAAGTGGAGAAAGAAACCGTATCGCATGGACAGTTAATGACATTTGTGAGGGCTGGATGTAAGTTTCAACAAGTACCCTTAAACGAAAGAGCCAATGGTATGTTAGCTCCCTGCTGTACCCTTCAATTACAACGTACCTCTAACAACTATCCATGAGGACATGGGGGTGAGTGGGGAAATGTACGCTGGTTCCCTTTGGTCTCTCAAATCTTCACAACGAACAAAGACGCGGTACCTACGAAATGAAAGCAGAACTCATTGGCCAATGCAACTTGAAAGCTCTGATGTAAGTTGTTTTGACTGGGTTCTAATTTCCATGCTAGCCACTGCAACTCGCCATGATTGGTGTGATCATGCCTACGCTATCACCTGCATCGGCGTGTTTCGTTTTGTACTGGTGACGCTCGTTACCGGCGTGCTTGGAACCATCACTTCCACAGTGTCTATCCTATACGCGCGTTACCCTGTATCTCAGAATATCTATGACGATTCGAGGGGTGCATCTGCTAGTCGGGATCTTGACTAATTATGAGTTGGCTTTACCTCGTGCTTGGGTATTCCTAAGCCATAACGAATGCCATGGCACCGCGTATGGGAAATGGTAACCCCTGCCTTTGCCAGTGTTGAGAGGGGACATTCTGATTGAAAGAAAGCCTGAAAGATGATCCATGTCTGTGGACCTCAATTGTACGTACCAATAACAATATTGGTGTGGCATTATATGATTGTGGATGATTGACAGTGCCAAGACATCTCCATGAAAAGTACCGCCTCCACTCCTCGAGTTTTCTACTCAGTGCTGTCAGGCATTGCACCTGCAGTGCTTTGGAGAGAACACCACATGCCAAACTGATTAATAGGCTCTGCTTGCAACAAGCCCTGCGCATAACACTGTTACAGAATCACACAGCTCGGCAGACCGAGACTGTGCTCTCGTCGACCTTTCTGTTGAAACGCTGCTAAACTCTCCACTCCCCATTCACATCTTACAGACATGGAACACTGCCTATCTAGATACTTCAAGACTAGACCAACTCACTATTACATCCTATGACGGAACTTCCACCTGGTAGTTAATCTTCCACGCAAGGAATGGGTCACCTTAAACCGGATTCGCACAGGAGTTGGTTGCTTCAAGAGCAATATGCACGGAGGGGCTGTGGCAACCATCTTGCCAACCTGCCAATGTGGTTCCGGCTCCATCACAGACTGCGATCACATTTCAATGAGTGCCCTACGTTCGTCCACCCGGTGGATATAGACTTCTCAAACCCCAACCAAGCTACAGTGAGCTGGCTCCACTGTCTACAACATATTTAGCTGCTGCCTCATAATGCAAGAAGAAGAAGATGAAAGAGTAACAGAAACTTTTAACAAATGAGCTATGCACGAAGAAGTTTCATCATGTTGGGTGTCACAGCTTCGACCAAGATCAAATGTCAACACCACTTTCATTGGCTTCTGACCATATGCATCACATAGTTGCCCAATTTCATTTATTAACTTAGATTATGGACAAATGTTGAGCCCTCTCCCTCCAATTTCATCCTCTGTCACTCAGCGCCGAGCATGATTTGCTGGTCACTGTCTTTGTGTGAATGATCAAGTAGTCTTGTATGTCATTGTTGGAGGTACCTGCACAAAATGGGTCGCCGCCCTGTTAAGTACATTGATGTGATTTCTCGAGTCCGAGACATCCAGCAGGATCCATCTTACATCCAGCAGCATCCATCTAACATCCTCAACTTAATGCCGGACAGGGACATTTGGAGCTACATGATGAATAGCATCTTGGCTGTGGCCACTAATAGAGATAGCCCCTCAATTCAGTCAGAGACCAAACACCAATAAAAGCAGCATAGCATCCACAGCTTTCCGCTGAAGACGGCCAAGGCTGTTCACCTCGACTGGCAAGGTGATGTGCCATGGAATGGAACACATACCACTTAATTTCAAATATTAGGTTTATATGTAATTTTATTTACAATGTTTACCAAAAATTGAAGAAAAAATTACCCAGACATTGTCTCAAAATACTCCTTATTATCATCACTTTTGGCATAACTGTCCTTGATTGATGAATGCTGGTGGAAGGAAATCAGCCTGTGTGGTGTTTTTTTGTGTCGCCTGCCTACCAGGAGAACACATAGGGATCACTTAGTTCACTGTTTCTGTGTGTCTGTACAATTGTACAGACGTCCCAAAAAAACTATACAATCAAAGATAATTTTTTGGCCAAAAATTAAGGTAATCTCAACCAGGCTTTAACTGATTCTTTTTTAGGAATGTTCTAGCTTTCATCCATGAGATTTTGATTTGGGTAATTTGGGGGTCTGGTTCAGGAGTTATGCCAATTATCTTAGACACTTGAAAACCCATTGGCTAGTTTCGGCTATCCTGATATCAACACAGTTGCCATTACAAATCAACTTCAAGACCTTTTTATTGAAAATTAAATAAAATAGGTTAAAGTGCTGCTTCTTGTAACCTAATTTTAACTTCTAATGTTTTGCAATTGCATGTTGTAGCATTGGGAAATTCCATTCCACACATCTTGTTGCTCAGCCTTACTGTCAGGTTCAGCAGAAGGTAAACCATAAACCTCTTGTTGAAAGTAAACGACCTTTGAACACCAACCACATTCCGTTTATTGGTTCTTATGTCTCAACACTCGTTTCTTTATTATGTTCCTCCCTGGAAGCCTTGGAGGCAGTGGGGAATAGGGAACTGGTAAATTGTCCTTCCACATTGAGAGCATTGTCCGCGCATTTTGTCCCCAGCAGAGACTTGTGGCTGTTCCATTAGTTTTAGCATAGTCAAATTCCCAAATTTCCATGAAATTTGTGATTTTGTCTCCTTAGAGTGGAGTCCCCCATTTCACAACACAGACCTAATTCCTATTGCTTTTACGTTTGAAAAATAATATATTGATTAGTTCAATGCACGGTAATCCCTTCACTCTGATCTGTACAATATTCTTTTTTTTTTTAAAACAAGTTTAATCCCACAATGATGCTAAATGCCTTATACCTTTAGTTTCTGGAACTTTCATGTGAAACTGGCCCAAGTGGTATTTTATCCTTTGTGTTCAATTGACAATATCTCCAGTCAGAGACCATCAAATTGGGTGGAATAAAAGCAAGGATTTAGCTTAGGAACTTGTCTAACAAATAAAATCAAAATATCTCGCAGAAAATGGACAGTTTATATTTGTTATAATTTTTAGTTTGATTGTATAGTTTTTATTGGGACAGTCTGTTGTCTGTTGTGAAAAGGGTTAACATTTGCCTGTAATATCCGCATACTTCGATGGATTTCAACCAAACTTGAGTCCAAGGTGCAACATTGGACCCCTCATTTGTTGATGAGGTCAAAGGTTACAGACCAAGGTCAAAGGTCATATGAGGTCAAGTTGTAAGATCCTGTACTCTGAAAATGTAAAATTGAAAAGTTGAAGTTCAATTGGAACCAAACTTGGTTTATGGATATTACATGGTGACATAGCGGTTCGAGGACTGCGATGTATTTTTTTGGTGATGTAACACTGCTAACTCCTCTACACTTCCGAGTGTGTCAGCTGTACAGTCCCGCAGTATTTAAACCTGCATAAGCAGTACACTTCTCATTTCTTCGCTTATTTTATAATCACTTATGTTATCGCCATGTGCCCAACGTTGTTGTCTAGGGATATTAGCTATGCCTGGTGATGTTCCAAGACGACTAATATCTATACAATGGAGTGGCTACACAACAGGTTTTACACCGGTAAATACTTGAACCATTCGTTCCTGTACAAAATGGGCGAGATGAAAACATTTTCTCCTCAATGGAACATCTCAGACCTTAAAGCGGCACTGGCACATTTTCACAAAATATGAAATTTCTTCAATTTGCTCGTAAATGATAGTCTTGGCCATTGGAAGAATAGAGATACATTTTACACATAAAAATAACATACTAAAAAACAGATAGGGATGTTAATAAGAGGTTAAAGACACCCAGGTAATTTGTAGGCCAACTTTTAAGTTTGCCATAACTTTTATCCACAAATATGTATATTACATAAATATCATAGACTCGTACCCATTAATATTAACACCACAAAGGTTACAGACCGGTCAAACAGGGCGCGCATGCCTTGGGAATCGTGCATACGGCGTGTGTTTTCTTGTGTTAAACACCATTTCCATCGTCTGCTGAATTAATGTCGCCGGCGACATTAATTATTAAATCGTTCTGTTTATCCATAAGGGTGCTGATTTGGCCTTAATCATTTCAGGTGAGGGCTAGTGTATATAAAAGCTTTACAACCATGCAAAAATACCAATTTTGAGAAATCTTGAGGGCGCTCTGTTTTTTCAAATGTGCCAGTGTCTCTTTAAAGCTAACATTCTGCTTGAAGATAATCATATCTCCTACCTGATCAATCATGAAATTAGGGTAGTTATCCCCAAAATTTTTGAGCTACTGGACCATGAAGACTAGCATGCATCGTGGATCCTGGAGGTCAGAGCACTTTTTCAGTCAGGTGTTCCCTGTAAGAATACAGTTAAATTTGGTTTGTCGGATCAAAATAACGTATCAATGTCAACCATTTTTTGATATTCCTACAGATTTTATACGTAATATTGAAAGCAACCATGATTTGCAACCCAGATCTTGCCAATTCTCTTAGTTTTTAGGGTATACTTGGGGAAGGTCCGCAAAAAACACCATCAATTAAAGCAGGGGCTGAACTTACCTCTGTTTCCCCTGTTATTTACTGGTGTGAATCCAACAGTAACTGTATATTGGATGAGTGAAGCAACTGACGGACATCCTGGTATGTACCCAACACAACAGCATTTCAGACACACATGTTTAACAGAAGTTCTATCCCACGTGCTTGTTTTGGGGACATGCCATCCCATGCACGTAACTACATTGAGCTCACCTAGGAACACATTTGTGTTAACGACCGGCACTAAACCTCCTCCTTGGACACTGTTGGGATTACCAATATAGCCATCAGTGGCTTTAAATACAGAGCTCAGGTTACCTATCCATTGTATAGATGAGGTGACATGTGACGTCAATGCCGGGCAACGAACAAAGCACTGCCCGGCAGTATGCGTGAGCACCTGCAGGGCCTGTGCGTTTAAAATTCGCACTCAATCAGGTGTGATAAGGCTATTGAATGCTGTAACTGTATGGGCATATTCTTCGCACCTCTAACATGTCAGTAGACCAGGTGCTAACTTGTGTCTGTAAACATTGATGTCACCTCATCTATATTGTACAAATATTTAATGATCATGAGGGATCTTGTGGAATCTTTTGGCCTCTGAGGTGATCTGGAGGGCATGGGGTACTATTTTCGAGTTTGAGCTGAACCATCTAAGTCTAAGACCAAGGAAAGTCCCGAGGAAAGTTCACTTCACTTACGATATCAATACCTTTTCTGACAAGTATATGACGCTGAAGTCTGTACAGAATTAACTGCATAGAATTTTTCCTAAACAGCTCACCCTTCAGTTTCCAAGCATCAGGGTTTATCATGGCATTGATTGTTGAAATCACCGCGGGAATCACTGAACGGCGTGAATTTCTTTACAAAACTCCTCGAACACCGACATAACGTACTTAGTTTGTTTATATTCTTAATATCTGTCCTATCGATGAATTGCGTTAGTTGATCTTTGTTTACGAGACAAAGTTGCGAAAGGTTTTTCTCCGGTGTTATGCACAGGGTGCAGCCATCATGTTGCTACGGGGTCGACAGCCAAAGGTGAAATTATAGCATCAATTCCTGCATCAAAGTTCCATTTAAGCAGTAACTAATACGAACATACACATAAGTTGGGAAATACAAGAAAGAGTCTGTGCATTATCATGCTTAACGTCGACAGTTGTATTGATCACAACGAAAAAAAAAAAAACGATAAAGGAACTGGTAACACACGTATTGAGACCGGGGGAAATAGGCGTCTATTTCCCTCTGATCTCTCTTTTAGTTGAACTATTTGTGGTCATGTGACACACTTTTAACCAATCAATGAACATGAATATATTCATGAGGGATATAAAGCTCAGTGTTCAGGATGGCAGGGTCATATGTTATTCATACCAAAGTACCTCCATATTTTCAGTAAAATGTTCTATAAAACACAAATATCGAGGGTTGACAAACAGAAGGACGTAACTCAGCACTGAAAGAAATATTAAAGAATTTCTTTAATTCTGCTGTTCATAATTAAAAATTGTTCTTAGTTTACTAAAGTTTATATAATGTTTGCTTACAGTACCATATATGAGCTTTATGAGATGTTTACATTTTGAGTAATGTATAGATTTGCTTAGTAGAAAATATTAAACATCACATTTCTCAAAAGCAGTATTACAGCAGAATTAAAGAAATTCTTTAATATTTCTTTCAGTGCTGAGTTACGTCCTTCTGTTTGTCAACCCTCGATATGTACTTATTAAAGTGATTACTGAAAGTGCATTACCCGATGACAATATAATAATAATAATAATAAAGGTTTATTTTAATCTCAAATCGTGGCCTGTAGGCCAAATTGCTAGAGACTTTACAACTTAATAATTACTAGACAGAAACAATGCAACTTGGAGGCAGCAGCTTAAACAGCGCCATATTGCAACATTCAAACACACTACACGAAACACACCGGATGGGTAGTGCAAGCTTTCATGGTTCATTTGCCCATTTCAAATGAACCATGGAGAAAGTGGCATTCAGGTTTTAATCAATATCTGTTATACAAATTAAATCCCAAATGGAGTTCCCGAATTAAATCCAGCAAGTGGTCCCACTGAGATTCGATCCGAGGACCCTTTGCTCCAGAGGTAAGCTTGCTAACCGCTAGACCACGCCACTTGGACAAAACATTTCCTTTCCTTTTTGTTCACTGGTATCTAACAGTGCAATCCTCGTTTGCGTGTGCATGTTTGTTTTGTTTTCTTGTTTCAACCATGTTTTCAATCAATATTCATTTGCATTAATCAAGTTTCTAACAATGTATTGTTACAACATGATTGTTATACAAGGATCTGGTTGTGTATTTTAGATTCTAAAAATAAATCACACATTGCCACACATAAATCACACGGACAGGCAAGTGATAGCAGTGTTGCTAGCTCAAGTTGTCTTAGCTTTACTACATCATAGCTGAGTTACCAGATCTGTTGCTTTTTAAAAGTGAATTTTGGCCATACCATTGGGTGGCTTTTGTTTTGTGTTGATAATCAATTCTTCCACTCTGTTGATTGAACCTGTACCATTGTTTTTCTTGATTTGCTTTATTTCGATATGCAACACATGCATACTGGGGATTCCATTGTTAAATCACTTTAATGATGGACCACCTGGAGAAGGGACGTACAGTAACCAGGCAATACTATGCTAGCCTGTTGGAGCAGCTGCTTGAGAAAATTTGGGCCAGATGACATTAAATGTGTTTTTCCATTGGGATAATGCACTGGCTCATGAGTTAATGGTCAATGTGGCTGTACTGTAGGACCGTATTGTGCTTTCAATGGATAATAATCTCCAGGATGGTGTCCATTAACAAAATGACAGGTGACTGCAATGCTGATACGACGAGTTTTTGTGAAAGTGTGATAGTAAAGAAGTTGAATAACAAGGTAGTCTTATTTACTTCTAAGCTTACAGAAACTATGAGATCAAGTAGAGCAACCAGACAGTTTGATTTCTAGTGGAGTACTCAAGATGATAGCCTTTAAATTACATTTTGGCTTCAATTTTGTTCTTTCTTTTACTAGGGATCTACAACTTACTTAATCAAAACATCCTTTCGTTTGGAGCGAAAAGGTGATGTGTTCAAAGCAATTGGTGAAGGTCTTCCCTATGATGTAAAGGAAGCAGCTGGCAGGGTAAAACTGGGCACTGACAACTATTGTGCTGTTTTGGACATACCTTCTGAGATGGATAAAGTTGTGAAGGTGAGAGCAGAAAAAAAAGGCTAAAATATTTGAAGGATGTTAATTTTAGGTTTTGAAAAGTAAATAAAAGCAAACGGCCACATTTGATTCTTTGTTATTTTGATCTATTTTGATAGCAGAGTTTGTTTCCTATACCACACAAAATGAAAAGTTGCAAGACTTAGGAACCATGTTTTTTGTAGAGTGTGAAGTTGGTACTAATATTTGAATGCATAAATATCTTGTCATTTTACTTGCTATGGAAGGTATCTGTAAATAAATAGCAGCAACCTGTTAACATTAGAATAGATGAACATGCAAGATTTGTGCTTGCAATTATTGTCCTGGATTTGGTCACTAACTGCATATGACAGCTATTCAATGTCGTTTCTTACTACAATGTGAGTCAATAAAAACCCTACATTCAGAAAAGATTTTTTTGAAAGGTTAAATGTTATTTTTGCTTGAATGTTTGCTTTGGTTGTTTACAGGAATAAACAGGCTATCAGAAGATTTTTATTTGGTATCTTTCGGACTTTGGGTTCAGAAACTATGTCAATTTTGCGGAGAGACCTAAAATTCTGTTTGGCCACTTTTAGTCATACAATGTGGAGAGACTGACACAGATGTATACCATAACACATAATAGCAAAGACAATTCACACATGCAATTTCAGTTATTGATTTCTTCTGGACAACACATCAGTTTGAATAAAACAGTCCATTGTGTAACATAATTATAAGTAAAATATCTTCAAACAAATGAAATTACCATAAGGAGTCAGTTATTGAAAATCACTCCATATCATGCAATGTCAAGGTTCATGAACATGAAGAAATTGCTCAGAGATTTTTGTTTTACACCTCTAAGGTAATTATTATATTGCACAAATACAGCATACTGATCAGCATCCATAAATTGCAAGAAGAACTAAAGCTTAAGTTTTCTGTAATGAATTGGAATTAAAATTAAATTGCACTTTTTTTTTTTTTTTTTTTAATATTTAATGTTTTCACTTTGATTCCCAAGTTTCCCTGTAGGATAAAACCATGAAAACTTGCCAAAGTAAACTGTGGTCTTAGACCAGCCATCTTGACTTTTGTGTCTGGGACATGGAACATTTTTTTCATTCAGCATTTTCTTTTGTAATGTCGCAAATATTAATTTTATAATCCTGCAGTTATTCTCTCACCTTAATTTGGTATTAAATGCTTTTACCAAAACTGCTGAACACCATGCATGCTCTATTTAAAGGAGTAAAAAAAGTCAATGGTCATGTTTCCATAAGATGCCTAATTAACAAAGTGTAGGGTAAAATTGGTCAAAGGATATCAAAATAATTTGTACAGGGGTCAAAGTTTTAAAATACTTCAATATAAATAAGAATAGCCTAATTAGTTAAGCAGATAGTGGTAACAATTGTGCATTTTGTTATAAAAGCATCAAATTTGGCAGAGAGGTAGAGAATTAAATTTGGAAAACAATTGGATATGGAACCACCGAAACAGGTCAAGTTCAAGGTCACCTAGAGGTCACAAAAGGTCAAATGATGTCAAAATACATTAAAAGATGCAGACTAGGTCTAAAATAGCCACAATATGCATGAAAGAGACAATTAAACTTGAAAATAATGTTTTACTGTATATAAAAGGGATTTAATGAATATAAAAGGTGTTTATAAATAAAAGGGTGTTTAAGCTTAGGCCTAATGTCCGCAAATGATTCAATTTGGAAATTAATATGCCAATCAATGACAGTTACTAAGAGAAGGTGGTGGTCCTCAGACAATTGCATTATAATGGCAAATTTAAGTAAACAACACATCTGGTGTAAGATACAGATCTAAGTCAAGGTTCATATCAGTGGTAATGTAATTTCATGTTTTCTACTTGTATTCCCCTTGAATGCTATGTGAATTCTCTTATAATCGCTCACTAGTTCCATCCTTCTGATGCGTATATTGACTAATTAACTCAGTCAAAAGAATCACTGACCCAAGACTCCTTCAAGGGTGTACAGCGTTTGAACTCTAATGACCTTTATGTGACCTTTGACCCTGTTATGCACATGTCTCTGCCAAAATGTTTTTAAATGATGTCCAATATTAAATCTTCTGTATCTTTTGGGAACACGGCTTATTATATTCGACGAAACGAAACGGCTCAGTGCACCCAATGGGATTACACTTTATTCCGTTCAGGTGTTAAAAGTACGATCGCAGAATATGAGAATAAAGCGGTAATCCAATGGGCGCACTGAGCCAGTATCGTTTCGTCGAATATAATAAGCCTGGGACACCATGTGTTTTTTCTATCATTATTTGAGAATATTGGGATTCATGGCAAGTACAAAGATTTTCAACCAATTCGCTGATTTTTATACATAGTTTTATTGTGCATTCGTCATAAGAAGGCATTTAATCAAAACCAATGAGTTCGTAAAAACTCATAAAGAGGACACATTGAGTTTAAACAGGTGTCAACTGTGCATGATAATAGGATATTGAGTTTATAATGGTTTTGACAAAAAGTGTCTACACATGCCACATACCCGGGTTGGTCTATTACGCACTTTCAAACGTGTCATGTCGAGCATTGGGCGCACTTTAATTTTCTTCATTGATGACAAACAAGGTAGGGAAAGTCAGAGTGCCATATACACCACTCTTAAAAAATGTATCGTCACATGACTAGTGTCGAGTAAGTAGGATCTTACACTGTTTCTAGTCAAAATTGGACTCAAAAAGGGTAAATGTGACCAGAGTCTTGACAACAATATGGACTATATTCTGGTCGATTGTACCAGGTTTTCAGTCAAAATATGAATGATAACAGTGTAAGATCATATTTGACGAGGCAATTTTAAACGGTGCATCATTCTTGTATACAGAGAAATCCTAAGTTCGTAACCACTATGAACCCGCACCTAGGGTGCTTAAACACCAACCTAACACTAACAGTTTTCGGCTTAGCATAGAGGAGTTTAATTGGGGAGGCAATTTCCTTAATGACGCATATGTGATGGTTTAAAATGCTTTAAACAATATAAACAAAAGCAAAAAACAATTAATATCATTCCGAGGTGTTTTGGACCCCAAGTAACTGGAAATTGTATACTTTCGATGAAAGGCCGTAATATTGTCATTGTCGTCTGAGATTCAGTCTTTAATCCATTTCTTTCTAAAGATAGAGGCAAAATACTGATATTTAATGGTTAACCAATTAAGGTGTTAGCACAGTAAAACGAATAGGACGTTGCCCAATACACGTGCATTGTCACTTCTATATTACCACCAAACCACCAAGTTGTTTTCCATGATACTTGGCGAGGAGTGTATGCAAGATACCAGTACTCATATTAAGTAGACAAACCGATGCGATCGCATAAATTGGACCAAGCACCTTAAGTACAGCAAAAAGAGCTAAAGATAAAATTAGTGGCAATAAAATAAACATGGCAGTACAAAGATTTCAACCAATTCTGCATGATTTTTTTTTATACTAGTCATCTCTTGTGCATTCGTCATAAGAAAAGCATTTAATCAAAACCAATGAGTTCGTAAACTTCATAAAGAGACCAATTGAGTTCTCAAACATGTTTCAACACTTGACGAGATATTAGGATATTGAGTTTATAATGGTTTTGACAATGTTCTACACATTCCACATACCGGTTGGCTCCTATTAAGCACTTTCCAACGTGTCATGTCGAGAATTGGGGCGCACTTTATATTTCTAATATGATTGACAAATAACAAGGTTATGGACTAAGCGTGCCATATACACACTCTTAAAAATGTATAGGCACTTCTGACGAGTGTGCGAGTAAATAGGATCTTACACTGTTTCTAGTCAAAATGGACTACAAAACCGTGTAAATGTGAACCAGAGGTCGTGGCAAATATGATTATTCTGGTCGATTTTACCAGGTTTCCAGTCAATAGACTAATAACAGTGTAAGATCATATTTGACGAAAGGCAATTTTAAAAGGTGCATCATGCTTGGTATACCGAGAAATCCTAAGTTTCGTACACTATGAACCCGCAACTAGGGTGCTTAAAACACCAACCCTAACACTAACAGTTTTCGGCTTAGTCACTAGAGGAGTTTAAATTGGGGAGGCAATTTCCTTAATGACGCATATTTGATTGTTTAAAAGTGCTTTTAAACAATATCCAAAAACAATAAGGCTCAAAACTCACATAATATCATTCCGATGGTTTTTTGGACCCACAACCGTACTTGGAATTTATACTTTCGATGAAAGGCCGTACCATATCTGCTCATTGTCGTCTGAGATTCAGTCTTTTAATCCATTTTTTCTCAAGATAGAGGCAAATCGCTATTTTAATGGTTAACAATAATGTTAGCACAGTAAAAAGAATAGGACGTTGCAATACAAGGCATTGTCACTTCTATATACCAACCAAAACCACAAGTTTTGTTTTCCATGATATTGGCGAGGAGTGGATGCGCAAGTACCAGTCTCTCATATTAAGTAGACAACAGATGGAGCGCATAAATTGGAACAGCACCTTTAAGTACAGCAAAAAGTAGCTAAAGATCAAATAGTTGCAAACATAAACATGCAGAAGAAATAACCAAAGCATAGTTGCTTACAAGCTGTTCCTCCGAATTTGAATTTTTAACAGTGTTAGAAATAAAATTGCAATGTGATGAACGTAGTTTGATTTGGGATGTTCTTAAGATCACAAATGGTGCATGTTTTTGAAAAAAATAGTATAAAAAAAATTAGGGCCTATATGCTCCTCTTGTTCATTACAATTGACCAGAACCACATGATTGAATAACTCTAACACATTATAAAAATTTTCGTGGTTCTATTTGTGACATACATTTCGACTTAATCAAAAAACCCCGCGTCGTCAGTCAAAAGGGAACAAGGAGATTCTCTGGCCTACAATCTCTGTAAATTGCACTTGTTAAGAATACCAACGAGCACATTTCGAAGGTTTATTGAACAGAGAAAGAAAACAAAAAACTTAGTTTTGAACTTGCCTGCTGTCTGATTGGCCTCATAAACAAGCATACTCGGTTATCTGTCACCATCACGGACAGAAAATACCCAAAGCCTATTATTATGAAGATGGCTTTTCGGCTTATCCCTCCAGGTTTGATAATATATTGGTAAAATTGTTTTAAAATGGGGGGGGGGCATATTTGGCTGGAAATGTCTCTTATCTCTTAAGCTTAATACATTAAAGGTGAATCGTGTGATTCCACTCTCTAAATGTAAACGAAGTGAAACCTGCACTCCCAAAAAGAGTGAGAAAAACTCGTACAAACCACGCAAAAATCAGTGTTTGACTTAAAAAGGAGCGCATTTCAACTCAAGAGTGAAAATCACTCAAAAAAGGTGGATTTCACTAGTTATCGTGTTGTCCTTCGTTTAAATCCTCAAAAGTGTTGGCCCTCATTTAACTCCTCAAACGAGTGGAAATCCACTCTTGGAGTGATTTTGACTCTTTTGAGTGAAATTCAGATCTATTAAGTACAAACCACTGGTTTTGGAGTGGTTACAAGAGTTTCATTCTTTTAAGGAGTGAAATTTTCACGAGTTTACATTAAAGAGCAGCACCGTCCATTTTAATTCCAAAAAGTAAAGCTGATTCACAAAATTGAGTTGATCCCAGAGCTTGTGGTTTTGTGTTTTGAGCAAATGCTTGTTCCTAAGTCCAATAGGGTATTGTGATGTAAATTGTTGTATATGTACAGAAAAAACACAAGTTCAAAGTTGTTAAAGGTTACGACCAAATTTGCAAGTAAGATTTGGTACACATGGATTATAGGGCCAACGGTTCGGATCCTATAAAGTATCTAAACTTTTCCGAGGGAAATTGGGGGGGGGGCACTCATGGGGATGACATTTCTGTCAATGCTACAAGTCAAATCACATTTTATTCACCAAAAGCCAAATGAATATTTAATATATTTTTAATAATTTTCATGAGCCAACAATGGTACATGGGCTGGGTGGTGAGCCCCCCCGGTCGTGCGCAAACCATAAATCAGCAAATTGATCCATAATCCATATGTATAAATTTATGCATGCACAGATAACTATAAAAACTGTCAAAAGTCTAAACCTTGAATGAAATTGGGGTGTTAAACACAAGGGTATCATAAGTGAGGCAAACGATCATTTGCCATTATAACTGGTTATAGACTCTAATGATGTAAGTCTTCCCCATGTCACCCTAGTAGCAATCCTTTGCAATGCAAAACAAAAGATTTGGGTTAACCCAGGCTGACAGGTCTTCTATTAGTAAGGACAGAAACGATGATGTTCATCACCTCAGGTATCCGGGAAAAACTGACCCCATACACAATGTCATGTAAGTAGAACTTTAGAAGTATAGGGCCCACAATGTAACATGGGGATTTTTTTTGTACAGGCGTATATTTTAATTAATTATATGTCAGTATTAATCATATACCAACCATAATCAACCTCAGGGGTACCAAATTAGGGCAGTAAAATGAATAAAAATGATGTCTTTATCACAGAAAGTAAATGACCTCAGAGACCCCAAAATGACATTGTTTGACCTGAGATGATTGACGGTGAACGTGGTTCCATATTCTTAAACTATCAGTATTAATTTTAAATCATTTATGCAAGTTTCATGCTTTTATAAAGAAATGCACAATTTTACAATATTATGTCACTCTCTGCTGAACTAAAATTATTAAATTCATCTTGGAAAAAAATCATTATAGTTATTTTTGCTAATCCACTGAGCTATATTTAATATTGTGAAGGAAATACAGTTTAATGTCACAAACATAGGGTTGTCAAGTTTCAGCCATGTTTATACCTCAAGCGAACATCTTGGATGATAGATTACTATTTACATTTCGAGAATCCGTTTAAAACAAACGTGACTACACTAATACGTATGTATTTCTAATTTGACCATTGTACAAAAGATTTTGATCATGACCTATTTTGACCGACCACATTGTTCATTAGCCATTACCACAGCCCTTGTGTGCATTTTGATCTTGTGAGGAGGCATGATGAAAATCTCGCGCTCACATATAAAAGAATATAGCTTGGGCCAACTGACATATGAAAAATGTTATAGTGACATGCACCACACACAACACCAGCACACACCACAACGCACACCACACCCCCACACACGCAACACACACGGTGCACAACGGAATGCAAAGTGGTCCTGCCAGCTATTCTGTTGTCCACAAAAAATGCCACAAGGGCAAACACTTCAAATAACTCCTACATACCTCCACTCTGAATGGCCCAGGTAAAATAAAATGCCAGTAAATAATGTTAATGAATGACCATGCCTCAACTTTATTTTATATTTCCTTCTGTGGTTTTTAAATTGACAAAAATAAGTCTTCTCGCGTGGCAAAAACAGGGAATATGCGTTATTGGTGCTCGCTCTCGCTTGCAGGAACAATGGCACAGACACAAATAAGGTTCAACTAGCAGTAGCAGATGAACTTCCATCATTACAAGCGGAAATTCTCATCATCTAGAGGAAGTGGGGCCCAGGTTTCACCTGGGGGGGGGAGAGGACGGCAGAGATGGCTTCTCAAGGGGGTCAAGGGGCCAAGGAAGGGGTGGTAGAGGTGGAATTTCAAAGGAATATGGATGGAAGAGGGTTTAGAGGAGAAAGGGGAGGTCGGATTCAGGGGACGAGGAAGTGGTTGTAGGGGGGATTTGGTGGTCCAAATAGAGGGGGATTTAGGGGAGGGAGCGGTGCAGGACAACAGGGTGGGGGAGCAAAAGGGACACACAAAAAGTTTGATAGTTAATAAAATTAGTTACGAGGTAGTTATTTTAAAATCCAATTCATCAGGGTTTTTATCACAGTTAAATATTGAAACAAGTGATATGCATATATGTAACTATGTCTCATTAACTTACAAGGTGTCCACAAATTAATGGTGCAAGGCAAATGTGCCCTTGTTGGAGGTGAAAAAAAGAAAATAGTGATGTAATATTTACATAATATCACAAATGAAGTCTTGGCTTTTGAATACCATTTACAGCATCCGATTTGCTTGTTGCAATCCAGAGATATGGTTAACATTCTAAGAGAGGGTGAAATAACAATTGTGCCACTTTTCACAGAATATAATAAATTAATGCATGTTCATAGGACACGCTATTGATTCAAAAGCATATATATATAACACATTTATAATGCTTGATCTTTTTTCTTGTTACTTGATACCAATGTTTCTTATGACTTCATAAATAAGTAATGAACATTAAAATAGAGCACACTCAGCTGCAAACATGTAGACATTATCAAATAGGGCTGGGACAAACGGGCGGGCACTCGGGTACCCGCGCGACCTTGAATTGCCCAGGTATGAATTACAGTCATGGTTACTCAAAAGTCAAATTTTAAAGGTGCATTTCTCGATTTCAGCACCTTCTGTTATTCTCAAAATTTGAGTTGATTCCAAACTTGCGGTTTTGTGTTATGAGCATCGTTTGTTTCCCACGGTCCCATATGCCACTGTGCTGTAATTTCTGTCCGTTTAAGGACAGAAAATACAAAATTGCGAATTTCTTACAGATGCGACTGAATTTGCACGTAAGATTAGGCACACGTGGATTACCAAGGTTAACGGTTCAGATGATATAAAAATCTCAACATTTTTTAGGTAAGTCGGGGGGACGAGGCTGTGGATCACGAAATGCCCCTTTAAAAGTCAAAATCTTTTATAATTCTGACACTACAAAAGTGTGCAGCGCCCTCTTGTATCATGTCCTTTAATTTTGTGGTGGGAGTGGATTTGAACAGAAAATCCCTCTAATTACTCTTTTCACAGGTATTTTGTAATGCTTTTGATGTCTAATTATATGTAGATCAGCTTTTAAGAAAACGCAATGTCCAATTTTCATGCAACTTTCAAAATCAGCTATCTTGAGCTCATTTACATTAAAGTATACATCAAAAGCATTACAAAATACCTGTGAAAAGAGTAATTAGAGGGATTTTCTGCTCAAATCCACTTCCACCACAAAATTACAGGACATGACAAAGAGGGCACTGCACACTTTTTTCTTGGACCAGAGGTAAAAAATGTGATCATTTCATGTTGAGATAGGTTTAATAGAATACAAAGAAACCCAGCCCTATTGAAAATAACCAAAAAAGTAATTTTGCCCTCCGTATAGCCCACTCAATTATCAAACAATAATTATTGCACATCTTGCATAAAAAAAATATACATTTTTAATAGTTCTGTAAAAAGAACTTCTGTTCTTGAGCAAATGGGCAATACAAATAACCATAGTTCTGTAATCAAATTGAAATTGCACTTGATTATTAAATGATAATGGAATTCTTTGAATTCAATAATGTGCAGTTGGAGGTTCTGAAGTAAAATCTTAAATCACTGCAAAAGTCAGTTTTCAAAGTCATCTTATCAAAGTCATCAAAATATTATCTTGCATAAAATTATACACATTTTATGAGTTTTAAAAGGAACTTCTATCCCAGGTTTCTGTTCTGATCACCAATTTATCATCATAATGATGTTCAATTACTTGGGTTTCTTTACATTATTGTGTGATGATTGAGTGCTTTTAAATCAATAAGGCCTATCAACCTATCAATATGATGCTTGCTCTTTATATACCATTCTGTGAAAAGTGGCACAATTGGTATCACATCCTCTGAGAATTAGCCATATCTCTGGATTGCAACAAGCAAATCGGACGACGGACGCTGTAAACGGTATTCAAAAGCCAAGACTTCATTTGTGATATGATGTAAATATTACGTCACTATTTCTTTTTTCACCTCCAGCAAGGGCACATTTGCCCTGCACCATTTTGGACACCCCGTATGTTGTTATAATATCCAGTTGAGTGTGACCAAAATGCTCTATTTGAGGTATTATTAACAATTTCATCAAGTGATCATGTTTATGGTTTTGCTACTCTTCTCAGTAAGTTTTATGAGAATTTGATGTGGTCTTTGTCCACAATATGTTCCTTGTCATATGATACTTCCAATTCTACCTACATGTTCAACACAAACATGGCATAAAATGTTTCAAGAATTTGCCACCTCAAAACAGTTATTTGCTACCTCAACTGTACAAAATCAATATCTATTATATACTTAACCAAAGAGGTTCTATATAGATAGAGAGGCAAAACGTTACGTAATCTTTAGAAATTCACCGTCTCGCATGTTTTGCCGACCACAAAGAAAACATAGAGTACCAACAATAGAAAGCAATGGCTGCCTCCGCTTCTTCCACATACTGTGGGTGCCGCTTTGCATATCCACTAATCGTAGTGATACAAATTAATGTATGTGTTAGAGGTGGCCAGGTGTAATAATAGTGTACCTGGATCATTGTGCTCAGATACTCTTTTTTCTCATAATGCAATGCGCGCTTAGGTGAAAAGATGTATTCATTGAGGCGGTTTATTTAAATCAAGACGACTGATGTGTCATTTCATTCGTTGTGTGGCCATGGGTAGGACAAAATTTAACCACCCAATAGCACCCAACATCCAACAACTGATATTTTGGCGGATTGTTTGTATCGAATTGACATTATGTGTGTATACAAGCACCCAAACTGATAATTATTCCGTGCAATATTCAAAATGTCAGCGCCCAGCACGGACGACTGGTTTTGAATGCGTTTCACCCCCTTGTACTTAACCTCTAGTCAGGTGGAAGTATATGCATACAAACCGAAAGGTGGAAATGGAGTACTTTTTCTATTGGTAGATTTTAATTTATTAGGAACTAGGCCAATCATTTTTGGAGGGTGTGCAAAATTTCTTGCAGTGGCATTTTTGCCCAATATAGCCACCATGTCCAAAACACAATTAGAGGAAGAATCAAATTGTGTGTGTTATTGAATAGCCCAAGAATGTGACCAATTTCTTTCAAACATCCCACGTCATCCTTGTTGCACAACCTGCCGCGTGCCATCACTGTTGCTGTGCAAGCACACGTATATAAAAATCTGTATGTCATGCGTTATGTTATCAGTGTTGCATTACCCTAATGTTCCATTGTCTGATCAGCCGATTTTGCTGCAATTATGCGAAAACAAAATGGTGGAGAAAAACATACCTCAAAAAAAGTTCCTGCATCCTTAAAGGCTGACTCAGAGATTTCAAAATATTTTTTTTTGTGTAGTGAACTAGAACTACAGATACTCACCTAAAATGCTTAAAGGAGGATGGCCCGATTTAAGTATATGAAATTTTCATCTTGATAGATTGGCCTTCACCTCAAAACTCCAACTACAAAGTTTCGCGCCGATATTTCAAGCCGTTTTGATGTAAGAGCTAAAAACGTGATTTTGTAAGCCCCATAGAGTACTGTGTAAAATTAATATTGGTCGACCAAAAAGGGGCACATTTTCACTCATAACTTCCAAACCAAACATCCTTTATCCCTAAGATTTCACAGGGTAAATGAGAAAAATAGTAGTTTCTTTTGATACCAAAATTTTGGCCACTTCCGGTAAAATCTGAACTTCTGGGGACGAGGCTATTAGCGATCGGGCCATGGACCTTTAATTCCAAAGTTAGAGGTGAATCGGATTTCTCGTTTTTATGCAGTACACATTTATGTACAGTATAACAGTACCATAGGATACTATGTATAACAAAAATTCCGGATCCGGAAATTATAAACAAAGTTGTGATTTTCTATATGAAGAACTTAGATTTGAGCTTAGTTTTTTAACACTGTGATTATTATATGGACAAGCATTATGTATATGCAATATAGGGTTGTTGTCGAGTAGGATTTTTATTGTCGACAATCGTCAAATTTCAAGATCCGACGTCGACAAGGTGTCGACAAAAAGTCTAAACAATTTTACGTCACTAGGAGTTCGCCATGTTCATGTTTGGCATTGTACACGACGCGAGTCACGCAACGTGTACTACTGTAAGCGCATGGGCCTATTGTAGTGAGTGAATGGAACAAAATTCAGCACCCTGAACATCGCATGACCGCCAGCAAAATAAGCTTTTATTCCAACCATATTGTCTTAAAATGATATGACATGAGTTAACGGTGCAAATCTTTACATTTTAACGTACAAAATATGTAAGATTTTGAGCTGAAAAATAAGTACCGCGGCCGTACCCTGTAACTTACGTTGTTGATATTCCACTCTTTTTCTTCCGTCGCATTTTGACATTATTCAGACTTCCGATTATTGCCGAAAGTCGGCTCGGCTCACGAGTCAGTCGGGAGTCACGTGCGACTTACGTCATAAGTAAAAGGGATTTCCAAAGGGGTAGCGATATTTCGCCAATTATAGAGACCCTCCCGTAGGCTCCCGATGATAGGATTTCTCAAATGGACTTGCGACGAATTCAGACGGAAAACGGTTATTTTTTTTTAAACTTCTGTATTCTCAATGAAAAATCCACTTGAAGGTCAAAATTGAACCATTCAATTTACTCCAGTTGAATAAATGAGGTTTATTTCACTGAACGGAGACTGGTTGAAAAAGGTCTCATGGCGAGTAACTAGTTGATTTTTTCAGTGATTTTTCCAACGATCATTTACCGAGCGTATGCGCGCGATGCTCTGCCATGTTCGAGTGAGTTCGGCTACGTCATACTGGATTCCCTCCTTAGCACACATGCGCCAGTGGTAACTGGATTTGTTTTGCAAAAAAAGATGGTGACGCCGACGCAAGACTTAAAAGATAGCTGAAAAAAATATAGAAAATTGGTGAGGAAATCGCTAAGTATCGGCGATGTTTAAGCTTAAGGTATATAAGGTAATTTTATAACAAATTTTTAGCGGACATCGTCCATACTTGTCGACAGCAAGAATAAATGCATGTAGCGACAAGATTTGGCGACAAAGCCGTGGTCGACAAAACCCAATGCAATAAAAACAAAATTGTTTGAAAATGAGGGCGCCCTCCTCAGAAAATCTGAGTCAGCATTTAATACACAAAAAAGTCTCCAGATGACCCCTGTGTTTTGAGTCAGAGTGACATGCATGTGGCATCAGTTGTGGTTGTTTTTCACTCGTTAAATGCAGAACAAAACACATTTGTGTGTCTCATTAATATGCGTAAATAAAAATGCGACTTTCCAAATACAACGATATAGATACCAAATATGGTTGTGCACAAAACTATGATAAATGAAGTGACTTTGGGCAACTGAATCTGGTAACGATTTTTTCAGGAAAATGCACACGATCAAAATTATTTAGATCATTGGTCGAAACATAAAAACTCTACAAAGGTGCAAAAGATTACCGGCGCCCCTAATAATGTGAAAATCGATTTTTGCATAATGTAAGCTTTCATCAAAAAATCCCCGTGCGAAATGATCCAGCTGACAATTCATTTCTTGGGGGGAGTTTTCTCGCCGGGAGTTTTTTGGGGTTTGGGTGGCGATTTCTTCGGGTACAAAATGGAAATTTCTAATTTAATGTAGGAGCAAATACTTATTCATCAGCGTTTTATATTGAAACCAAGCACAAATCAAACTCGCCATTTTTCAACTCAAGGCAGTTGTAGCCACAATTTGGTGTTCTTAATTATATGAAATTACTCCATATGACACAATATATGGAGTCCAAAATCCTGGTTGCACCATTTGGAACCATTTCTGATAGGACAACATTTTTGCTCTACTCCCGTGTTTTAAACACAAGGAAGTATTAGTGATGTGATTTGATCATACACAAAAATCAATAGGGCGACCAAATATAATCATAAAAGACCCTAACCCCTTCAGAAGACCTATCTCTGATACAGAAACACATCAAAAATCCCTGAAAATGAGTTGCAAGTGTTATTTGAACACCTCAAATGCATTTTTGAAACTTGTCCGGAAGCGTTAAGTGTACGGTACTTTTTGCAGTGTAAGGCATGACTCTAGTGTTTATATGTATGCTGTATACCATGAGATATATGTATTTGATCATTATACATTTCTGAAATTTCTCAAAATTCAAGATGGCATCCAATCCAGCCACCTTTAAAGATATTTAAGACCTGAATATCTGCATTATATGTAGTTATAAAAGCAAAGTATTTTACCATTAGACATTCTTGTCTGGCATTTTCATTTTGTTAACATGAACAAATGTTATGCTAGTCCCCAATATTGCCACCTTTTCAACTTCTCTAAGGTAGGATTATCGGCTACGGCTTCGTGCCCAGATCTTGTTGAAATTCTCATGAAATGTTGGTATTGGTGAAAGAAACGTGTGCCAAATTTTAATTTTTTCCAAAAAGGCATTTTGGAGATATGTCACCAAATGCGTTTTCAAATTCCCATCTAGTCTTTGTACAGGGACTGATTTTGGCCTTATAGAAAATGGATCAAAATGGGGCAATTTTTGTGAAAAACTACACATTTTATTTCAATTATTTCTTAAGTAATTGATGAGTTATAAGATTGGTGTTTGTTTTTTATGGTTAGAGAAATATCAAACATCCATACAAATTTTTATTTTTCTGTGTGTCATTAAAAACAAAGAACAGGTGCTCACAAACACATGTTTTTGGCCAAGTATTTCTAGAAATACTGAAGTATCCACTTTTCATAATTTTTCCTAGAAGGAACAACTCCCTTGGTGATGAATAAGGTGTCATATGAAAGGAAATCAAATTTAGAAAATTCTCACGTTAGATTTTGCAGATTGAGTGTTTCTATTTGAAATAACAGGTGTTTTAATTTTTCCTAAATTATTTTTCCCTAAAATAATTTTTTAAGATTTTAGGTATTTTGTTTATGCACATATCCCTGGAGTTTCAGCTTAAAAGCACCTACCATTTAGGCTAGGAAAAATTAATTAATGAAAAAATTAGGGAATTTTTAAAAAATAATAAAAACATTAAAGCAAATCGTACTGCCTTGAAACTGCAAAAATATGTGGAGGAAAGTTCAATCCTTCCCATAGTCAAGTTTGGACTAAATTGATATAGGGGTTTTAATTTTATGGTCATTTTTCTGTTAGACCATTTTATCCGATGATCCTACCTTAAAATGTATAATTATCATCTGTATTGTATTTAGTTTTACCATCCAAAAGTTTACTGTATGAGATATATGCCTTTCAACATTACAAACTTGTATGTGGTATTTTTTTGTGGCCCGCCAGCTATAGCTGGCAGGACCACTTAGCAATCTGTTGTGCGTGTTTATGTGTGTGTATGCGTGTGTCACCAAAATGTTATGTTTTTTTTAAAATTGACCTCAATTGAAAGTTGAAGTTCAATTGGTACCAAACTTAATAGGTGCACCATTGGATCCCTCATTATGTTGATGAAGTCAAAGGTCACATGCCAAGGTCAAATGTCATGTGAGGTCAAGTTGTAAGATAGGCTGGGCAGCCCACAGCTTATATTCTTTGAATATAGCGAACGCTAAAGCCGAGAATGCAAAATTCTAGTTTCTTTTGATAACATGCTTTTAAATTCAAGTTGGCTGTCAATACATGTATATTATAAATATATGAATTTGTAAGTTTTAAAGATCTTAAAATGCAGCCATATTGGCTGCCATCTTGATTTGTAAGCATGTTTACACATCAGAAATGACAGCTATTCTTATGGGTATAGAGTCGAGAATTTTGTGTATCACAAATGCTTGATGGGTAGAGGGTAAGATGTTTATGCAGGAATAGTGTATGGGGCAAGTAAAAACATGGGTGAGGGAAAGCCGAGACCCATTATTCAAATGTTTTTACTGCCACAGGATAGCTTAGAGTTTCCTCTATCCATTGTACCAAAATAAGTACAAATATTCCCATTATGAGTTACATCATAAATCAAGGCAAATAAGAAAATACTGCATATAGAGTGGAAAATTTATATTTTGCAATTCTGCTGGCTCAAATCATTCATCAAGTGTTTATCTTGTTAAATAAAACTAGTAATTTTGAGCCAAATATGGTATTCCTAATTTTTTGGGTGAAAAATTAAATTCTGTACTGTCTATGGTCATTAACAGTTTTGCTGCCGTGCAAACACTATGACATCATTCTGGCATAATACTAGGCATGTTGGTACTCATTTTGGTATCAATGAAAAGATGAGGACCAAAGCTGTCTATTTGTACCAAAATCAAGATCTATGGCATCCTGTCATTTTGCTAGGCATGTTGGAACTTTTCTCTTCGGGTGGTTGTAACACCAGCCCCCTTTAATCACTTCGGATCACCCTGTATCCTACCTATACCTTGATGGGTGGTCATTTTTCCATGAAAAGGAGTGTAAAATATTAAAGCATGTGGCACCATGCAGAAAAAGGGGTTTTGGTAGAGTGCCAAAAATGCTTTGGTGCTCCTCTTTCAATTTATATCAAAATAAGTACCAACTTACCTAGTATGGCAGTAGTATAGTGTCACAATGATGACAGAGTCTGTGAGTCGGCAAAATTGTCATTTTCCAGAGGAAATAGCCGAAAATCCAATTTTGCACTAAAAAATTGTAGGAAAGGAGGATTTTATGTGGTTTTCAGCTCTGATGATGGCAAATGACTAGTTTTACATACACAGAGTTTCGAAGCAATACTGTGCAGAATATTTTTTTAAAATGTACCATACAATTATTCTTGGGTGGCACCCTCCCACCCACCCATCAATTTGACAGCATATCCTAACCCTGGCAAAGTGGCTACCGTCACAATTTTGTGCTAAAATGACCAGAAAGGATGAGAAAACAATTAACTGGACAATTTTTATAAAGGCTTCTGGCATTTTAGCACACTGCAGGAAAGTTCAGTGGGGGTGGAAACCGCCCTCTTTCTTTCAGCTATAATAAACAGTTTGTCACCAAATACTAACCTGGTGGTGTAACCTACAATTCTTGTAGCAAATGAAAACACAAACATAAAACAATTACATTTTCCTCTTTGCTTGGTTGTCTCAATTTTTATAAATGAAGTTGTTTCAATTATGTGATAGAACATAAGCTGCACATTACATGAATATATGAATTAATAAATACTACGTAAATCAAAAAATTGTGCAAAGATTAAAGATGACTTTGACCTTGATAAAGCCACTGAATCATAGATTTGATGTTGTTTTAATAAAGCAAATCTAATATACTTCCAAGTGTTGAAAAAATGAAAAAAATCGACTGAAAAATGAGCCAGATATGACAAATTTTGTAACCACACCTCTTTTTCCTCCATTCCAAAGGGATTTATACAGTTAAGCAAGATATTACGTTAATGTATAATACGATATACAGGGTATAGCATTATGAAAGTAATGAGGTGAGCGTTCAGTCGCAATTATCAATGTTACTGTAATTTATTGTGGAACTGGCATGCATACATTTAGGCCAAGAGCATTAGTTTTAACCTGGAAATAGCTGATAACAAGCTGAATTTTTCAGGATAGGTCCAGGAATATGAGTAGAATAACATACTAAAAGTCCCCAAAAATCCCCCTGGAGCTCTCTCCAAAATCCAAGATGGCGTCCAAAATGACTGCCATTTTCTATTTTTATCATAACTTTCCAACCAGACAAGTTGGAAATACAAACAAAGTGTCTATATATATGTTTTAAGGCACGGGGAATCTAATAAAGTCATTATTTTTAGACTTAAAAACTCAGAAATATCATAAACTAAGATGGCGTCCACAATGGCCGCCATTTTCTGATTGTATCATAACTTGATAAGTCGGCAAGTTAGAAGTACAAATTAAGTGTCTAAACATATGATTTAAGGCACAGAGAATCTATAATAGAATCATTATTTAGAGTGTCCAAAACTCATAAGTAGCCACAACCAAGATGGCTTAAAAACTTGTTCTTCTTGTAATGGTATCAAATGAAACAAAAATAGAAGAGTTTCCAGTTACAATAGTTTTCACCGTCATCTGGTGCAGCATCTTCAACACTGATGTCCATTTATGTTTGCACAATCTCATCATCATTGACATCTAATGATGTTGGTGCAGTGATATTGCAAGTTTGACCACAGCATTTACTGTACGTTGAGGTGTATTCAGGTGTATCCATAAGAATCCAAGATGTTTCTTGCAACTGCTACAATCATCATGTTTGAGCAAAGTGTCTGGTGTGAATGAGATGTCTGTTTCTAATTTTGCACATGTCGCCATACCCTTTTAGTTTGAGGCAGAGTGCTACACCCATCCATTCTTTTAACCGTGAGATAAGTGTGGAAACTGTGACTGATTGCCCGTTTGTATGCTATGTGTCGGTATTCAACAAGTAATTTAGGAATGCTGCCCACATAAGTTTAGGAAATGTCATGCATGTATCTATTGTTAATAAAGCTATCCAGTAAGTCTCTTAGGATCCTATATCACTCCCATATTACATTTAACCATTCTGTATTCTGATTTGTTCTAAATATGTTGTAATGTAGCTCGTTCTTTCGTTTAAGTCCAAAATCACAGTGGAAGGTCCGTCTTTAACCAGCTGAGAGTTTCATCGACCAGGTTGATAAGGTTTGATTCCACCTGGAGACTTGAATACCTCACAGTCTTCTATGGTGTGGCTAATGGTTTGTGGCTCTACACAATCGCAATTTGATTGAAGTGCTTTGTACAGCCAATGCCAGGGCTTGCTTGATGGGCTGTCCACAAACTGCTTTAGGTTCAAGGTAGAGGATGACCATTGCTCAGACCATATGTCACCAATCCAGGATGATCGATAGGGATACTGCGACTGCAGTTTTCAATGGATTTGGGTAGTAAAAAACAAAAAAAAAAAGTGAGTGGTGGTCAGGCTAGCAGGGTCATCACACTTCTTGGTGATCTTGATCATCTGAAAGTTCCTCCTAAAGTTTAGAGGAGTATGCTGACAGAATTGTTAAAATATTCTATCTCAGGCGTCCAAAAATCACTAATATAATAATAAGTAACATTGCATCATTCAACAACGAACGTCAATCTATGGTGAGTGTATACATTGGTGGCGCTATACTTGGTGGTCAGTTTATTCAGCAGTTCATTATGCCAAAACAACACTTGATGTATGTAAGTGTCAAGATGCCCCCATCCGTCCTGCGAGCCTTCTGAGGAGATTGGCACGACTGCGTCTTGGCAGCGACTGCCTTGGTGTTCTTGATGGAAAGCAAGGCTGTGTCATCCAGTGCAAATGAATGGCTTTCAGTGATTAGATCTTTCTGCAACACCATTTCTAAGGCCACAGAAGATCAGCAGCCATTCTGAGTGCCGTATCATCTGCGTAGGATACTGCGAACATCTCTCTCAGAACCTTGTGGGACACCATTCCAAGTTTGCGCTTTCTACGGCATTACCCATTTGAATGTCTCCAGGACAAAAGATCTTTCTTGGATATCAGCATTATGAACTTGACAACTTGATATCAGGAAGGTTTTGAGTAGCTTGAGATAGATACCAGCGATGCCAGACGGTATCTACGCAGCAGTTAGATCTATGAAGACCGAAGACTACGTACAAATCCATCACAGTATGTAGATAACTTAATGATTTGCTCCTATAGTTTTCTCCGATAGCAAGCTGGAATTCAGAATGTTGAAGACTGTTAAAGGATTGGTGGGACATATGTACATATCTGTAGTATATAATAGTAGCAGTCGCCGATACACCACATGACACCCGGAACGATGACAATAACTGACAGCTCGTCTGACTCTGCTAAAGCTCGAGTTTGTTGATACAATTAACGTGTCTATATCTGCTCTGCCGGCTTTACGAAGATGAGGAGTTAAGGAAGTTGAGAATGATCTGGCTTAAGCGTTAACTGTTTGATACACCCCCTCAGCCACTTAGTTGGGTATTCTGGTACTGTTAAAGAGCCTAAGGGCGCTTTAAAAGTCTTCTCTAATCGTGATCTTTGTCTATCAACCCTATAAGTTCGTACTCAATCAAGATGCCAAAGAGGGCTGCGCAAGTAAGAAGGTGAGCACAAGGATATAAAAAGGAGAAGAGGCACACCTAGGCCTATTCCTTTATTATCGTGCATATGTGGCCAAGGTAAGACATCAGGGGGTGACATTAGCTAGGACATAACTTGTAGATGGTGGGGCAAGCCCTATCTAAGCTGTATTTTTTTCGTACCACGTCTAGGGGAAGACAAAACCAGTGTGAAAATTAATTAAAAAATAACTAAAATCTAATAACCGTTTCCTTTAGATTCAGATTCAATTTATTAACCATAACATATCGTACGTGACAGAAATTTATATCAGTATATAATCAATACATAAAGGTCATTGTAACGTACAAAGACAAAGATGAACAGGTGAGGGATTTGATATGCTAGGCCAGAAGGACAAACCCGATCGGCTATATAGTTATTGCTGGTCCTGTAATCCATACAAGTTAAATATTTACAATAATGACACAAGTAAGGGATGAATAAAATATTACATTAAATATACATAAAAATAATAATAAACTGTCGGTCTCTTGAAATGAATAAAATGTCGCCTCATTTTCTTTCCTCGCAATATCAGTGAACCATGGATACACATGATACAGATGGGACCATTTTTGGAAACTGGGCTAGCAAAACAACCATTATTAGGCAGCTTTTCTCGCTTATTATGGTGTTAAAATGACAGGCATGTGTTCATATTTCAAAATCTCTAATGTAAAATGAAGCATAGTAAAATATTAGTGCACATTCATAATATTTGCATATTAATTACTATCATTCATGATACGTATATTTGTCACTGCCAATGTGCAATGGCTGCCAAAAGTTGCAGCTGGGACAAACTGACTGAAGCTGAGGGATTCCCTGGTCAGGCTGCCACCAGATAAATAGGCATGAACCCTTAGGAGTTTTGGCCTTTCTAAATAATGTTTTTTTTAAATCCCCTGTATATTAAATCATATGTTTTAGGCTTTTTTATTTGTATTTCTAATAAGATTGGTTGTATATAAAATTAAGATAAAAGATAACAAAGGTGGTCTTTTTGGGTTAGCTATTAGTTTTGGGCACTCTAGAAAATGCTTTTATTAGATTCTTTATGCGTTAAAACATACGTATAGACACTAATTTGTATTTCTAATTTGCATATGAAGTTATGATACAATTAGAAAATAGCGGCCATTTTGGACACCATCTTGATTTTGGGTACTTTTAAGTTTTGAACTCTCAAAAATAATGACTTCATTGTATTCCTTGTGCCTTAAAACATATGTTCGGACCCTTTATTTGTATTTCCAACTTGTCTGGTTGCAAAGATACGATAAAATTGGAAAATGGCAGCCATTTTGACCGCCATCTTGAATTTTGGAGAGAGCTCCAGGAGGATTTTCGGGGACTTTTAGTAGTTATTCTACTCATATTCTAGACCTATCCTGAAAAATTCAGCTGTATGAGGCTATGTCAGGTTTTAAGCGTATTATGATCTATCTCTTGGACTAATTGGTGAATGGAAGCTACCGATGTGTAAGGGGATTGAGATTTTACTAGCTCTAGTGAATAGGTAAAGTTTTCTCTTTGAAAAGAAGCATAATGAAATGTTCTTTGCGAGTTCATAGCCATGTGGTGGTTTAGCAATTTAATAATTTCATCAAATGTTTCTTTTTTAATGTTTTATTTTTCTCAAGACATTTCAATGCAAAGTTGGTAGACCCACTTGGAAATTGGAAGTTTAAAACAAGAATAATATATTGTTTGCTGTCAAGTGTGGCTAAATAGTCTTAAATTAAACTGTTGATTGATTAATATACAGGCTGTCCCCAAAAAATTGACACTTGTGGCAAAGGTAATTTGTAAAAACTAAGTACGCATGGGTCTTTGTTATTTGTTCCCTCAGCCCAAATAATTAGCTTTTATTTGTCTTTTTTTTCAATTCCAATCCACTATGTGACAAATGCTTCATCAAAAAAGAGTGCACAATCGAATTTGCATTGATTACATTTTTAAAGATGTTTGGCAGTATACGTCAATTTTTGATTGACTATTGAACCCCTGAGACATTGGAACCTTTTTAACTTCATAAAGAGAATGCTCACACATTTTAAAACAATGATCAATACTTCGATGTTGCATTTTTTCCAAAAACTTATCAGTCTGTTTTACTTTCATTACATATTCTCTTTTTTTTGTCCTTGTAAATGGAAAGATGTGGCTCCGAAGTTAATTGCTTTCATATTTGCTATCGTGCTTTCCAATGCTTAACCCTATCATGACCAAAACTCACATGACTTGAGGCAGAAAAAAAAGAATGCGATGAGTAATCGACCCAAACTCATGTGCACAAATCGCTGGCCAGGCCACCGACTCCCTATCCAAAACCTCTCTGGCTTCTATCCCTTTACCTTAACCCCTTCTCCTCCTCGGAGGTTTAACGGCAGAACTCAAGACCACTAAATTTACATTCTCATTGGTGTTAAGAATCTATGTTTTGTCTACATATGGCGGGATTTGGAGCTGAAAATGAATTGGCAAATCAAAAGCTTATTTTTGTCCCCCATCCGACCACGAGTTCGGAACGGGGAATATGAAATGAGCAGCCGTCCGTTCGTCCGCTCCGGTCCGTCTGTGCCAAAATGTTAACCCATGTTGTCATACCTTTTCGGGATTCCGTAAGGGCACAATGAGGGTAATTTGGTGGTAAGAAGCGGGTTAATTCTCCACCTGATTAGATTGTGGCCCGTAAATATGCTAATTACAGTATCTATTTCAATAATTTATGAGAATTTTCCCTGTAGGCCCTGTTTACAAGTTTTCTGGAGTTTTCGGTAAGGCGTATAATGATGTAACTTGTGCAGGAGAGGGCTGAAAGAGTTCTGAACCTGATTAGATTTTGGGCATATTTCGGGCAAATGAGTATGCAAATGAGCTAATACTTAATATGCAAAAATCAGCGTAATTGCTTATATTTTTTGAAAAACGGTACATTGGATACTCAAAATTCTGCGCTGCATGATATAGCCTTATCAGGGCAATGTTTTGCAATTTGAAAGTATGTGATATATGCGGCCAACGGCTTAGGTATGCAAATGAGCTAAGTAAATATGCGTAATTGCTGGATATCTGAAACGGTTAACATCGGGATAGGCAAAATTCCTTAACTACATGAGACTACTATGCTATAGGGAATGGGGTGGGGTGGCTTGGGGAGGGGTTGGGGTTGGGGAGGGGGTTGGTTGTGACAGTGAGGGGAGGGTAGTGGGGTGTTGTTGGGGAGGAGGGAGGGGGGGGGCGGGGGGGGGGTTGCGGATTGCGGGGGTGGTGGGGATGGGGGGGTTGGTCTTGGTTGGTTAGTTCAGGGGGTTTGCGGGGGGTGTTGGGAAGGGGGTTGGGTATTGCGGGTGGGTGGTGTTGGGGGGGGGATGGGAAGTGTTTGCAGGGTTTGTTGCGGAGGATGAGGTGTTGCGGGGGTGTTGGGGAGGGAGGGAGGGGCAGGGTGCGGGGTGTTGGGGAAAGGGGGGGTTGTTACAGGGGGGTATTGGGGTTGGGGTGTGTGAGGGGTTGTGTTAAAAGTCAGACTCAGGGATTTCAAATATTTATTTTTTTGGTAATACCTAAAAATATCAAACTAGAAACTAAAGATATTACCTAAAATGCACAATTTCCGAATTTTGAGATGAATCGGATTTTTAGTTTTGGATGCACAGTAAGCATTTATGTGTATAGTATACGTCCCATAGGATACTGTGTATAACAAAAAATTCCGGCTCCGGAATTTTAGAACAAGTTGTGATTTTCTATATGAAGAATTCGATTAAGCTTAGCAATTTCAACCAGTGATTAGTATATGGACAAGCATTATGGACAGCAAATACACAATTTTTGTGGAAATTGAGGGCGCCCTCCTCAGGAAATCTCTGGAGTCGGCCTTAAGGAGGGGGTGGGGTGGGGCGGGGGGGGGTGGATTGAGGGGGGGTGTGTGTTGTGGGGATTGTGGGTGTTGGGGAGGGCATGCGGGGGTTTGCCGGGTGTTGGGGAGGGGGGGGGAGGGTGCCGGGGGTCTTGGGGAGGGGGTGGGGTGTTGAAGTTGCATTTATCAAATGATCGTGACATTTGGCGGGGACATCTTTTACGCATCGCGTAAACACGAGTTCGCCTTGTTATTGCCTTGAAAGAAAATCTCAAACCAAGCCCCTTGCATACTTTGGTTTTTTAACAAACACTTGTCCGAGTGTTAACATTTTGTTAGACAGCTGTATTATATTATTGTGTTTTTGATGGAAGCATAAGGGAAATGTGGTATGGTGACATCAAAGTTTTGAGTACATCAATCAAGTTTACGTTGTATACTTTCAACACGATTAGATCAATTAAAAAAATTGACCCCTGTACAAACTCGTTCAAAGATTTAGTCACTCAAACCTTGTGACTCGGATGTGTTAACAAAGTCTGCTAGCTACTGGGCTATTATTAGAACTCTTTGCCGCACATCTCCTCCCCAACACCCATCAACACCACACCAAACTACAAAGCATGTAGTCAAAATTAACAAACAAACACAAAAACACCCCACCCAACAACCCGCAACACCCTCCCCAAACACCCGCAACACCCACCCCTCGCCGACACCACTGCAAACAACCACCCCCTCCCCAACCAACCACCGCAACACCCCAAACACCCCACAACATCCCTCCCCTCCATAACACCCATCTCCCCTTCAAAACACCCCCACCCCCTCGCAACACCCCAACAAACCCACAGAAACACGACAAACCCCCTACACCAAACACAAAAAACACATTAAAAAAATAACAAACTCAAAAAACCCAACATCCCAAAACCAAACCACACAACAAACACCCCACCCACACCCTCTCACCCACACACCCTCCCCAACACACCGCACACACCCCCACCTCCCAAACACCACCCCAAGACCCCTCCCCAACAACCAGCAACCCAACACACCACCCCATGCACACCCCACCAACACCTGCAACACCAACACCCTGCAACACCCCACCCTTCTTCAACACCCCACCCCGTCCGCAACACCCCACAATTTCCCCAACACTCTACCTCCCCAACACCCACCACTCACCCCTCCCAAAAACCAGCAAACCCCGAACACACCACCCCAGCACAACAACACACCGAAAACACCACCACCACACGGCGCAAAACAAGCAAACACAAAACCACGCAAACAAAAACCCACCCCCATCTCCCCAGCACCCCGCCAACACCCCATCCCCCTCCCAACACACCACAACACCCCACCACCCACCAACAAAACCGCAACACCCCAACACCCTTCCCAACACCCAGCAACACCCCCCCTCTCAACACCAGCAACAACCCAATCCCTCCCCAACACCCCCAACCCTTCCAAGCCCCGCACCACTCCCACACACCAACAAACACAATATCCCATACCCATCACCAACACCCTAGCACCCGCCCCAACACAATAGCCCAAAGGCCCCCAAACACCTAGACACACTCCCCAACCACCCCTCCCTCCCCACACCCCAGCCCCCACTCCATACACCCCAGTACCCTCCCAAAAACCACAAAATCCCTCTCAATGGCCACGCACAAACACACCACATCCCAAACAAACCACAATATCCATCCCCTAACACCAACACCCCCAACAACCCACAACACCAGGCAACCTACAAAAAAACAACCCCCAACCAGCCTAACACCCACCCAAGCCCCTCCCCAACACAGTTTAGCCTTAGCCCCTCCCCAACACCCCCCCCCCAGCCCCACCCCAGCCCCCTCCCCAAAACCCAGCCACCTCCCACACCTTTTTAGCCCCCCCCAACCACACCCCAAGCACCCCCCCCACACACCAGTCCCATCCCCAACCACCCCACCCCCCCCAGCACAACACACCACCCCACACCCCCTACCCACCTCCCCAACACCCGCAACAACCCGACCCCCCTCCTAAACCAACCACCCCTCCACAACACCACGCGCTGTCCCATGTACACAGAAATATTGCATAAATCCAATGTACTGTTTCAGCTGTACAGCATTACGCATATTTAATTAGGTCAATTGCTAACACAAAAATGCCCCTTTTAATTGGCCCAAATGCCACTTGACATATTATGATTCACACAAAAGATGAATGCCAGGAATAGTCTGAATGTAGTGAAGAGGAAATTTTGCCAATCGATGTACCGGTGCAGCACGATACAGCAAGTATGACATATTATTAGCTCGTTTACATACCTAAGCGCATATATCACGTACTTTCAAGGGCAAACAAGATGCGCACAATAATAGGTTCTCGTGCAGTGAAGGAATTTTGTGATCCGATGTACATTTTCAAAATTATAGCAATTACGCTGATTTTGGCAGATTAATTAGCTCATTTGCATACTAATTTGCCGAAATAGGCACCAAAATCTAGAACTCTTCAGCTCGCTTCCTTTCACCAAGTTTACATCATTATACGCCTTAGGAACTCCTGAAAAACTTGTACACCAAGCCTTTTTTTTTTTTTTAATTATTAATAAATTATGGCAAATTAGACACTTTTTAATTAGCATATTATTTTACGCCAAAATGCACTTTGACCCAATTATGATTCAAACAAAAGATGCATGACAAGATTATTCTGTAGCGAAGGATTTTGCCTATCCGGTTTACTGTTTCAGAGATAGATACAGTTAATTATGAAATTTTAATAGCTCATTGCCTACCTAAGCCGCAGATCTCCCACACTTCAAATTGCTAAAAAGATGACGCACCATTGTAGGCTTCCATGCCGTGAAGGAATTTTGTGGATACGACCTGTACCGTTTAAAAATATTAATTACGCTGATTTTGCATATTAATAGCTATTTGCCCGAAAATACGCCCGAAATCTAATCAGGCGAGAACTCTCCAGCCCGCTCCCTTCCACCAGTTACATCATGATACGGCCTTACGACACTCATGAAAAACTGGTACACAAGCCTTGCGGGAAAATTTAGGTAAATTATGCAAAGTAGATACTTAATTAGCCCATTTTTAAGCCCCAAAATCAATCAAGTCGAGAGAAACTCATGGACGCCGCTCCTTTCCACCAAGTTACACATCGTAGCCCTACGGAATCAGATAAATCGTACACAGGCAGGTGAACACGGACGGGGAGCAGACAGACGCATGACAGACAGACAGACAAGACAGACAGAAAGTGATTACTAAGTCTCTGACGAACAACGTCTAGGTGAGACAAAAAAGGGAGCAAAGCGTCATCTGTCTGTTAGATCTAGGGCACTAAGTTCAAGAATTTTAAAGCAATGACACCCATTTTTTTTAAGGGCCCCCAAATTTTCACCAAATTTGAGATTTTAACACGGTTGCATTGGTTATGGTAACGGCTTAAACTATATACTGTGATGAATGGTTTAAAAGGGCACTCTCAGCCGATTGCTCAAACAGAAAATAAAAAATATCAAAAATTCAGATTTGTGCATGTTATGTAACAAGCTTCGGTAGGACTCACAACCGTACAAGTTTATAGGATCAAACGCAACGTAATAAGGACAAAATGGCTCGGATATTTAGTATACTGTCGTACGGACACTGCTACAACAAGTTAATTGAATGGGATGCATATCTTGGACACTTGCGGTGTTCTTTCTTTTTCTATCAATTTTTTTGCTCTTGGAAAAAAAATACTTCTGCAAATTGAACATTATTTGTCTATTTTCGGGCGATTCACTGAGGACTATTTCGAGCTTTTAAAGACATATGTGTAGCAAACAAAGGCATTTGTAATTGAATAAATTCGGAGATCTACGATGATAATTTAAACGGCTGTTTCGAACGGCCTTCCAATAGAAAATAGCCAAGAAATAGGGCCATGTACGTGTCTACGATCATACATTAGTTGTTTTTTTGGTGCTTTCTATGGGGCAAATCAAAGTAAGTAATATGAGGTCCATTTCTTGAGGGGGCCACTATTCATCATGGATGGAAATTAAACTTAGCTTTTGAGCACTGCGGCTAACTACAATATGGGGATAACAATTCTAATTACAAAATCGCTTGTTTTATGATTAAATACGCAGTTTGAGCATTCTTGTTCGCAGGGTATACTGTCCTAGACCATACCAAAATAACCGTGCAAAATTTTGAAAAAATTGGGGGCGCTTCTTCAAAAGGTGCTGTTATTGCTTGAACTTCTAGAAATACACCCCTTTTGTAGCTTGGTGTTCAAAGTCATTCTATAGGAAAAATTCATGAAGAAAATTTTACTTCGAAGTAAAACTGATAGTAAAGCATGTCAGCCGTAGCCGAACGTGCGAAAAGGGAATTTGGGTGGGGATTGAAAGCTGGTGTGATTGAAAGTCTGTCATACGCCAAATTGTGATTTGGTTTAGTCAAGTGGTCAAGCTTCTGATAGGTTGGGGAGACCGGCTGTTTTTAGCACTGTTGTACGGTTGGCCATGTGTGATAAATGCTCTTCTACAGTTAATGAGGTTATGTGTTGATTGTTTGTGGAGCATATTTTAGTTGTAGACTAGTTTTTAAGTTGAATAAGAAGCATAATAACAACTACTTTATTTAAAATAAAAGTACGGGCCATACCTTCAAATTTCATTACTGCCCAAGTAAGTCTCCCCTAAGATTATGATCAACTCATTCCAAATAATAACAATTCTCTTTTATTAATTAGGACTCATGATTTAAGGTGACGTAATTACGTGACTAACATGTCGACACGTTCTTGGCATAATAATACAAGTTGGTTCTTGAACCAGTGTATCGCCTGCTTCTTTTCACCGGACACATTTATAGTGAAGCCAAAATAAAGCAAACTGTATATAAAGAAAAGTCTGTAGTCCCATCAGGGGGGCTGGCCAAAAGTGTAAATTCTAATATATTATTCAAATAAAACAGTCTGTTCCTGCAAATAAAACGTCAACTCAATTTCTGTTCCCCAATATCAGTGATCAATGGATATGCATAGACTTCGGCAAACCATGGAGCTTTAGATATTTGACAATCAGCCCGGTATGCGGAGGCATTTTAAATTGCCACACAGTTGAAAAGATTTCAGATGTTATCACCTCCATGATTCAGGTTGAGTAACAAAATACCTGTCCTCGTCCACAAATAATCAGTTTATATTATAAAATAAGTCATTGGCACCTACCGTATTGTTCCTAATAAACGCCCTGGGGGCGGTGCATTTTTCAAAAGGGAGGGCGTTTATTACAGTCAAAAATTGAAAGTCCCAAATCCCGCAAAAATCCCCTTTCACACGCTTATTTTCGCTGATTACCAATAATACAAACCAACGAGCAGGGGGACGCCATTTTCGACCTCCCAAGGTCAAAGTTCCATACAAATTAAACTATTACAACTGTGCACAACAGCGATTATGATACGGATTACGACAGTCCCGGCCATTAAATCATGTGTAAGCTTAACTCATTTTCTTGAATTGTTTTATCCAAATATCGTAGGGGGGCATTTATTAGAGCAGGGGCGTTTATTAGGAACAACACAGTAGTTTTCTTCTTTGAAAAAGGTGGTAAATTGTATAGAAATGTTTAAAAACAAAGTTCCGGATGTCAAAGCTTGCCCAGCAACTTTTCTTTCATGACTTATGTCTTTCCTCCTTTTCAAATAATTCAAAATATGGTCAATAATGGCTGATTCAGAGATTTCCTGAGCAGGGCACCCTCAATTTACAAACATATCACATTTTTTTTTGCATATACTTGGCCATATTCTAATCACTGTGTGAAATAACTAAGCTCAAATCCAAGCCCTTCATATAGAAAATCACAACTTCATTATAAATTTCCAGATCCGGAATTTTGTTTATACACATGAAAACGGAAAATCAGATTCATCTCTAACTTTGGAATTAAGCATTTAGGTGACTATCTTTAGTTCTACTTCACTATTTTTAATTACTATACAAAAATTATATATCAAAATCTCTGAGTCAGCCATTAATTGAACGCACACTATAAAAGCTCAAGATTTCATTATTTGGGAAGAAAGATAGGGATTTTGTGCTTACATTATTGAAAAAATAGTCTAAATCGGCGAAGTGATAACACCTCAAATCTTTTCACCTGTGACAATGTAACATTGGCCCTGCACTCCCACATGAAAGGAATCTGAAATGTTTTTCTCCTCTGCATACTGGGCCGAATGTTGACTATCTTTCGCTCCATGCATGGTTTGCTGAAGTCTATGTGCATCCATTGATCACTGATATTGGGTACTGAAAAGAAATTGAGCTGATATTTTGTTCAATTTCAAGAAAATGTGTCAGTTTTGTTTGCAGGAACAGACGATTATATGATTTTAATAATTTATTATTAATTTACACTTAGTTTTTGCCCTGGCCCCACGATTGGGGCTACAAAACAGCATAGAAGGACATGCCCCATAGTCTATTAGTATAAACATAATATATTTTCTATTTGTGCATAAATACAAGATACACGATTTATTTTCCATAAAAAACATACAGGTTAGACAATACAAAAAGAGATAAGAAACATTTTATGGAGGAAAAGGCTGGGAGGCCAGTGAGGCCTGTAAAGTAGCCGTTCCCTTGTTACGATTACATGGATCATAATTGATTAAAAAAAAGAAAAGCAAAGTAGAACACAAAACTACAAGACAGGACAAAGGACCGTGCACATTTTTAAAGGGGCATTTCGTAATCCACAGCCTCATCCCCCCCGACTTACCTCACAAAAGTTGGGATTTTATATCATCTGAACCGTTAACATTAGTTACGCATGTGTACCTAATCTTACGTGCAAATTTGGTCGTATCTGTAAGAAATTCGCAATTTTGTATTTTCTGTCCGTAAATGGACAGAAATTAACACAGTAGCCAATGGGACCGTGGGAAACAAGCATTTGCTCATAACACAAAACTGTTGTGAATAAGTTTTTCTCAAGGATATCTAGTGAGCAATGAATAAAACAGAAGGTGCTGGAATCACGAAATGCACCTTTAAAGTTCATTATATTTAGAAATAAGATTTTGCTTAAGCTTTTTGCAGAAGCATTTGACGGAAGTAGATTTTTTCAGTTCATTTTCAAGAGTCGGAGAACGATTTCTTAGTTGAATTAAAATCATTAGCATGTCTTGTCGCTATGAACATCAGAATATTTTGTGAAATATGTATTAAAGGCGATGGGCAAATCACTTACTGAATACTTGTACATAAAAGTGCTTAATTCAAATATATACATATCATTAACAGTTAATACATTATATTTTTGAAAGAGAGTGGTATGAGCTTAGTAGTGACTGTTTGATATAGTTCTTATTGCCCATTTTTGAAGTTCTACATATGTTTTACAGGAATTTCCCCATGTCAATATAGACCGTATTCAAAATGACGTCAGCCACCAGACATGTTGGTGGACAAGATGCATACGCTGTCAATCGATCCATGTTTAGCGATTGCACAGGGATCATTGACAGGTGAATGTATTGTAGTACTGGAATGGGTCTATCTTGTCCACCAACATGGCTGGCTATTGAATACGGTCTATACCATAGTTTAGGTAAGGCAAAATTAAAGTGCAATATAGAGTATATAATATACATTCTGGCAAGAAAATTTTCAACTTGTTTATGACACCAATATTTCTTGAGATTGTTTTGGCTATGCAATCAATGTTTCCATGTGAGGCATTCGTCAATCAGTACACCTAGAAACTTTGTTTTTTGTACTCTTTCTAAAGATTTATTATCTAAAATGATATTCACTGTTGGATGACCATCACACATCTCGACACTAGTTGATGTCATTCTAGGTGTACCTAATAGCATATAATTTGTTTTACTGGCATTAACTGACAACTTATTTGCTTTAAACGGATATATCCCTTTAAACCAATTGCTAATTTCTGTAAGTTCTTCATTTATCATACTTATTTGACTTTCTAGATCGTTATGTGAAAATAAAATAGTGGTATCATCAGCAAATAGAATAAATATGAATTTTTCTGATGTATTTGTTACGTCAAAGAAGACCCAAAATGGATCCTTGTGGTACCCCGCAAATAATATTTCTAAGTTCAGAATTACAGGAGTTGTAATTAACATATCGTTTTCTATCACAAATAATTCTTCAACCATTGAAGAACGCCGCGCAAACCATGTTCTAATTTATGCAGAATGATATTATGATCAATAGTATCAAAAGCTTTTGATAAATCTAAAAATATTCCAAGGGTTGTCGCATTTCTTTCCACTGCATTGTGACTTTGTCTACTAACTGCATTATAGCCATATAGGTAGAGTGTTTTGATCGAGAACCAAATTGTTTGTCATTTAAAATATTATGGGTATCAATTATCAATATAACTCACACATCTATTAAATACTAGTCTTTCAAGAATTTTTGATAGACATGGTAATATTGAGACTGGCCGGTTATTTGAAAATAATTCAGCATCCTTTTTATAAAGTGGAACGACCTTAGCCAATTTTAATTTTGTAGGGACAACCCCCATTGAAATTGATAAATATCATTGTAAGAGGCTTAACTATTTCATTTACAACTCTTTTTACTATAAAATTACCAACATTATCATAGCCAGCACTTTTATTTTGGTTAAATTTCTCAACAATCTCTATAATATCCATTTCCACGATAGGTTTACAAACTACTAGTCATTGGATTTTGTAAATAATCAAAATAGTTTTTACCTGTATTTGTAATAATGGAAGCAAGTTGTTGTCCTATATTGACCCAAAAAAATCTTAAACTTATTTGAGATATCTTGTGGATTGGTAATATTGCCAACATCATCCTTAAATTTTGTCTGTACTGTGTTTGTTCTTTTCCTCTGCCAATAATATTATTGATCATGTTCCATGTTTTTTTTCATATCATTTTTGGCATTGTCGAACCTTGATAAAAAATGTTTCCTTTTTGATTTTTAATATTTAGCTTGCTTTTATACATGTATGTTTTAAATATTTTAAACTTCTCTTCAATATACTGTTTATATAATTTATTTTTCTTATTAATACTCTTCAATAAGCCTTTGGTAATCCATGGTAAAATTGGATCATTCTTTTTCTTACTACTACACTTTTTGAGTGGAATACTTTCATTATATAGTGTATCAAAAGTATCAATGAATACATCATAGTCATCGTCAGCATTGTTATTACAGAGAATATCATTCCATTTTACATCAAATATTTTAATTTATCAATGTTCAAATTACTGTGATTTCTTTTAAATACTTCTCTCTTCATATCACTTGAATTGTTATCTATTTTTGGTCGATAATGGTTGCTGATATTTGATTTGTTAGTATTTTCATTGTTCGTCAATATATTATCAGTAATGGTAGCAGTAGTATTGGTAATTCTGGTAAGTTTGTAAATAGATGGCATCAGAGAATGAAAAATAAATAAGATCAAGGAATTATGCAAATTAGCTCATTAAATATCAATGCTAGTGTGTCATATCACATGGGCGACAGCACTATTTTAGCGTTGTTCTACTTAAAATAATGCTGTCGCCCATGTGATATGACACAATAGATACACAACAGAGGCTAAAATCAAAACCTTTATTCTCTAAATGTCACCAGCAGCAACATATGTGCATGGAAGGCTTTAAAAAGACACAGCTCATTTTCAACAAAATAGAAAATTCCTTTAATTTGCTCCTAAAAAGTTGACAACCTAGGAAGATTTTAAAAAATCCACACAAAAATACTGTATCATTGTATCATAATATTATAATGCCAAAGACTCCATGATTTTGTAATTACCAAATGTATTAAAATTCACTTATTACATGAACATCATGGACCTATTATCATTGCTTCTAAACATGTGATGAATCAGTCAAACAGCATATGCAAAGGAATCAACTCTTATTTATTTCAGGTATAAAAACAACTAACAAGCAGCATATGCTGAAAAGCATTAGCTTTACAATATTAAAATACCAATATACATAAGATATAGATATTTTTTTAAAAGCTCAAAATATATGACATTTAAAAAAATAATATACAAAGAGAAAGACATTTAGAATATACAGCATTTAAAACAAGTAAAATTCAAAGGAAAGAACAAACATAATAAAAAAATATAGTAAAACACAATATAATTATAAAAGGTTGAGTTAACCACAGGTATATAGTTTTTGAATGACAAATGGGATAGTGGAGTTCTTGTTAACGATTGGTATGCATTTTTGGAAGCTTAAATCTTGTGTTTTTCCTAAGATTGAAATAATTTTCCTTTTCTTTAGGCAGCATGTGACGATGTCTGTCAGAATGGAGGACCTGTTGACCAAATTTCAGAACCAAATCCTCCCTTCGCCGGGAAAGGCTAGTGAGATTCAAGAATGTGAGAGCATCTTCAAAATGTCGATATTCTTTTCCAAGGATGATCCTGCAAGAGCATTTTTGAATCCTTTCCAATTGGAGAGACTGTTTTGTGAGACTTGAATGCCATACAGTGCATGCGTATTCGAGCAAAGGGCGGATATAGATCTGATATATGGTCAGCATGTCCTCAACAGGAGCTCCAAACCCTCTTAGTGAATATAGCAAAAATAGACGTTTGCTAGCCTTAGATATCATGTTTTTTCACCTGTATATCCCAACCTAATTATCTTGAATGACCAGACCAAGCAACTTCATGTTATTAACTGTTTCAAGAATCTCACCACCAAGACTAAGCTGGGGATACTGGATTGGTGTTTTCATAAAGTTAACATGTAGGACATGGCATTTGGAAGGCTTTGGAAGCATATCATTCTCTTTACACCATTCATCAAGGGTATTGAGATGGTATTGAAGTTGTGGTGGAAAATCTGACTTAACATTGACAATCTCGCCAAGAGTGAGATCATCAACAAATTTCCAACGGGAATCTGTAGTTACAGCAGCATCATTGACCACGACACTGAAAATACCAGGCCCCAGTTTGGTACCTTGGGGGACACTGCAGGTGATGGTCTTTAAATTTGAAAGATGTTCCCTAAATCTGACGCACTGAGTACGGTTGGTCAAGAAACTACATATTGTTGGAATTATTTATGGTCTCACCCCTGCGTTGATGATTTTAGTAACGGAAACATTATGATTTATACGGTCAAAAGCTTTGGTAAAGTCCACAGTACACAGAGTTGCATATTTTCCAGGATTATCAATACCTGAAACAACAGTGTGTACTTCAGGGTTTCTCAAGTAAATCAGCTAAAGCTCCATTTTTCATGTGTGGAATTGCTAAAGCTCTGCGGACTTTGCACACAGGGCGAGCGAAGCGGGCAGGGTCTAAGGGCCCTGGTGAGGTCCAGTGGTGAAACTCTTCGCCCCCAAAGCTAAAGGGGTTTTGGTGTTTTTAAATATGCACTGCCATGGTCCTAAGAACCGGAAATGCACCAGGATCAAGTCCAATCCAGAAATCTTCATCAAGATCCCTTTTGAAGTTTCAACTTGTCTTCGGCCTGTAATTCAATGAGCTGCCTTTGGAGATCTCCTTGAGACAGTTGTGAAAACACAGTTGCAGCTTGAGTCTGCCAACCTTCATCCATTACATTTACCATGAATGGCTGTGTTACAACAAGCAGCAGACTGTCCAAATTGTTGTGCACAGTGAAACAAGCTTCAAACTTGGCAATAAGTTTGGCAATGAATTCTACGAATCATGTCCAAATTCAGTGGCATATCCAGTGGCATATTTCTTTAAAGTCGAAAAGTGCAACTTGTTGTTTTCCAGGTCATTCTTGTATACCTGCTGTTCTACATGCTGAAAAAGACTTATGGTTTCAGATTGAGATCGTTAAGGTGACCGAAGATATCCACAAGAAAGGCGACTTTCATCATTTTGTCTGAATTTTTCATGAACCTTGCAAACTTGCACAGCTTTGTTCTGACTTTCATCATTGTGTCTGAATTTTTCATGAACCTTGCAAACTTGCACAGCTTTGTTCTGACTTTCATAATTGTGTCTGAATTTGCAAACACAGCTGCGCGACTTTGTTCTGACTGGTCGAGGTATGAACAGATGTGCGGTCATAGAATCCACATTTGCTTCAGTACCGTACTTGCCCCTTGCTCAACCACCTCACAGCGGTATACAGCGGTATATCAACATGCTTCCTCCTCCTCCAGAAAGCTTCTCAGGTCACTGTGTTGCTTAGAAGATTTTGTTCGAAGAAAATTCACAACTTGCAATGAAACAAGAATAGTCTTGGACACACAGCTTTCATTCTTGCCACAACCCCTGAAGATCTTCCTACCATCGCAGGGGCACCATCTGTCAACAGTGTTGTCACCTTGTTGATAGGAACATCATTGGCGTCAAAGAACCCATTAATGGCATTAAACATGTCATCACCTCTCGCAGACCCTGCAAGTGGTAGCACCGACAGAAGTTATTCATGGAAAATTCCTGCAGATTCGTCCAAAAACCTGATGAAAAGCGTGAGTTGTGCCATATCTGTAACATCCATTGATTCATCAGTGGCCAGTGAAGTTGAATTTACTTTATTCGGTTTTTCAATTAGGTCCTCCTTAATGTGTCTGCCATGACTTCAGTCCGTCTAGTGCTGGTATCATTTGAGAAGGGGATTTTTTTTGAGTTTCCGAAACCTGTGCTTTATTCCGTGAAGGGTTTCCTAATCATAAGTGTGTCAGAAAAAAAGTGTATCAGATGGGTCAGGTTACGGAAACTCCCAATTTTTTTAAATGTCTCTACTTTCTCTGGGCAAACAACCTTTGCAGTCTCTATCATACATTCTTTCACAACTTCTGAAGTGGCAAACGGAAGCTTGTTTTTATCCAAAATCCATGACACACAGAGTGAGACTTCTGTCGTTTTTTCCTGTAGCGCTGTAGATAGAACAAGATTTCATCAAATTTCCGAGTGTCACTTCCAGGTGGATATTTCTGTTCAAAGTTCATTTTATGCTTTGTATTGTAATGCCATTGAACGTCGCTTTTCATCATAGCCACCATAGCTCCACAAATCAAACATGTTGGTTTCACATTTTGACCACTCACAATCGTGAAGAAGAAATCAATTCTCCATTCATCTTGAAATCTGTGATTATCATTCTTTTTCCCCTTTTTCTGAGGTGGCGCAGCAGCCATCTTTATGTGATGAAACCCGAAATAAACGAGAGCATCAAGGATGCTGTGACTTACTCCAGTGGTATGGTGTTGAGATTTGAGATGAAACCACTTATAGGTACAAGCAATAAATGGCATGCTAAGTGATAATTCCCATATCCTAATGTCCCTTAACTGTTAACAGTTAATTGACACCTAGATCTAACAAGAAAAATAATACAACCTCCTTTTTTGCGGTGATTGTCAGCTATGTAGTTTTTTCCGAAAAGGATGTTAGGGATATAGGCCTATAGCCAGTGGAATATGTGTATTGTTAAGGCCAAACAAAAAATCAAGTTTGTTTCACACACAACATATTCACCTAGCCCCCCCCCCCCAAGTATCTGGAATGTAGTTGATAACATAGAACTTTGAAAGAGCTTTAATGTGATACCTCTACCAGCTTTGCACTACTTTGAGAAGTTGTGTTGCATTAAAAAACTAGAATTTTGCGGTTCTCGGCTTTCGCGCTCACTATATTCAAAGAATATAAGCTGTGGGTCGCTCTTTGACCTTGGCACATGACCTTTGACCTCATCAACATATGAGGGATCCCATGGTGCACATATGACAGAAGTTTGGTTCCAACTGAACTTCAACTTTTCTATTGAGGTCAATTTTACATTTTTATCCTATTTTTCAACTTGACCTCACATGACCTTTGACCTTGGTACATGACCTTTGACCTCATCAACATATGAGGGATCCCATGGTGCACCTATGACAGAAGTTTGGTTCCAATTGAACTTCAAATTTTCAATTGAGGTCAATTTAAAAAAAAACTTTACAATTTAGTGACACACACACACACACATCCACACGCACAACAGATTGCTAAGTGGTCCTGCCAGCTATAGCTGGCGGCCCACAAAATACCATTGCATCACAAACTTAATATGATAATCAGCTAATTAATATGACTGAAGTACTTTTTGCCACATGCTTCCTAGTTGGTGATAGTGTGAAGTTGCTATGATATGGTCACTAAGATGCAATAATCCCTGATATTACACCTAAAACCCCTGTTTTTCCTTAATTTTGAAACTGACCCTGAAAACCCCGGATTCCCCTTCCTGTAAGCTACCAACTCTCCCACCCCATCAACCACCGACTCCCCACCCCATCAACCATTTAGGCCTACTTTACCACCTGTCAACCACAGATTCATGAAAGTATTATTCACTGTCGGAGCCTGTCAAAATGAAGTAAAATTTTGTCTGCACAGGATCTCCTGCGATAATGCGAGAGAATCTAAAAAATGTGGAATGCATTTTTTGTCGGGTCGCCTTTGCGACCCGACTATAGAAATCACTGCCCTCAAAATTGCGATTGAGTCTATTTCTATTTGAAGCATATAGGATCCCTGTCTGAAGGTCATTTCATTAAATGTTTTTCTTTTATGAGAATGATCCACGTCCTACTATTAATTTTGGAGTTCTAGTGTTGGGTGTGTATTGCGATGCAATTTCAGACAAAGAATAAAATCATTGCAGGTTTCAAATGGTCTTAAAAAGCATTTCTTTGATTTAAGTCTCTGCCAAGACTGGCTGGGAAATGGGAGTTTGGTTAAAAGTTGCAGGGATAGATAAAGGGTGAGTAACGAATAGGAGAGTTATAAATAAGAAAATGATCAGGCCACGTAGAGTTACACTACGTAATGATTGAAGCTTTTACCATACATGTGTGGATATTATTTCAGATGAAGTTTTAGGTAACATCTTTATTTGAAATGACAGGAAGGTGTAACCTACATTAAATTAAAGCTTATAACTTGGGGATTCAGTTTTAACACATTTTGCGCCCAATTGAGTGTTTTTTCTATTTTCTTTATTTGAAATGACAGGAGAGTTTTACGTACATCAAATTAAAGCTCGTAACTTTGGGATGCAGTTTTACATATTTTGCGCCCAATTGGGCACCGTTTCTATTTTCTTTATTTGAAATGACAGGAAGGTGTAACCTACATTAAATTAAAGCTTATAACTTGGGGATTCAGTTTTAACACATTTTGCGCCCAATTGGGCGTTTTTTTCTATTTTCTTTATTTGAAATGACAGGAGAGTTTTACGTACATCAAATTAAAGCTCGTAACTTAGGGATGAAGTTTTTACATATTTTGTGCCCAATTGGGCGCCTTTTCTATTTTCTTTATTTGAAATGACAGGAAGGTGTAACCTACGTTAAATTAAAGCTTATAACTTGGGGATTCAGTTTTAACACATTTTGCACCCAATTGGGCATTTTTTGTATTTTTGTATAACTTAGGGATGCAGTTTTACATATTTTGCGCCCAGTTTTAATACATTTTGCGCCCAATTGGGCGTTTTTTTCTATTTTCTTTATTTGAAATGACAGGAGAGTTTTACGTACATCAAATTCAAGCTTTTAACTTGGGGATGCAGTTTTACATATTTTGTGCCCAATTGGGCGCCTTTTCTATTTTCTGTATTTGAAGGTGTAATCTATGTTAAATTAAAGCTTACAACTATGTGAGGTTAAATGTCACACACAAAGGTCAACGGGAGATCAAGTTGTAAACAAGGTGATTGGTTCTAATGCAATCTATTGTCATTATCAAACATCTACTTTAAATCAGTTATGAGATTTCTTTTTATACATGTTTCTGTAATAAAAGTGCAACTTAAAACTAGAAAACCATCTACTCCTTTTAAATGCTTTTTAAGTTGTTCTTATTTTTGTAAAATTATGGTTTTAAAAAGTAAACAAAAAGGGAAAGTTTGATGTATAAAATCTCGCCTACATGATAATGCTCAGATCCATTGTAGTATGCCAGTCTTGCCACATCTAACCATTGTGTGAGGTACGCATCACTACAAACATTGAAAGTTATACTTGTGACCTAATTACATGTTGTGTATTGAGGACAACTAGCATCACTACCGGAATGTTATAATACAAAGGGTATATTTTTTGGACTTACAAAGTAAGTCTACAAGAGACTGCTGAGTGTAACTCAACCTTGAGACTGCTGAGTGTAACTCAACCTTGTAACACAAATTTTGTAAGTACACGCAAGATCAATGCACTCGTTTGTTATGTAAAAGAAATTATGACCCAGAGTATAGTGTAAAATGAATTTGAGTCTTGGGAAGCAATAGAATCTCAAGTAACAGCAAAGTTCAAAGGCTTGTAGTCTAATATAAGGACTGTACTGCATGAGTCTTACATAGTATAGAAAGTACAGGAAATTGAATGCTTTTGAGCCAGGTAGCATTCTTTTGCAAAACAGCTTGCCAGAAACTGTAACCATGGTAACTTAAAAAGCATATGTGACCATCCACCACAAAAGGGCTGTAAAGTTGATTTTTTGACTTTTTGAGATTCATACCTTTTTGAAAAGGGGACATCTTCAGCTTTAAAATGATACCTTACATGATGCATTTGGATATTCAGAAGTCAAGATATGGCCAAGTGAATTACAGCATCTTAAAAAGACAGTTTCTGAGAAAAAGGCCTCTAAAGTATTAGCATGCAAAAAAGGCCTATTTTAAAGTGAAGCACAACAAACCAACATAGCAAAGGGGTGTTCCCATGCTTTAATCTTCATGAAACTTTGCATAAATAATGTTGAAATACTCTTTATTGAAATTTAAAAAGAAAAACAGCGAGGTTCAAATTTCTTGCATAATTAATTAGGTGTTAATTGGGAAGCGAATTACATAAACATTACAATACGCTTCATGTTCATGTCCAACATGTTGTTTGCTTTATCACGATTAGAAAAATAAAGTTTCTCTTACATGTTCAAGAATGTCCTAATTTCATTGAAATACATTCCATTCATAGCAACTTTTAATTGCTTTTGTAATAATTTTACACAATTTGCATAATTAATATACAAGGGTAAATTACGTTTTGGAATGACACATTTTTGTGTTTTGTATCAATACTACTAAAATTTCAAACATTTTCATTATTAACAATTTTGTGAATGGGCTGCAAACTTATTCATTAAAATTCTTTTATGTTGTTTTGAAAATTAATTATCTATTATTATTATAATTATTACAACATATTAATGAAAAACTAACAGAATTTGAGTATTTCTCAGCAAACTGAGAAACTACATGTAACAAATTGTACAAATGCACGCTAGAGAGTAAGCAAAACAAGGAGTTAGCTTGGTAACATCATAAAAATGCTTTAAAAACTCATTACATTTCAGCATTAATTACTATAGGCTTACCAACACTCGTTTTACCGTGTATACTCTAATACACTGGCATGACTGGTACTAGACGATCCCAGCTCAATGCCGAAAATTACGGCAAAATACAACAAACAGAAAAGCAATCGCATCATTGGCCTATGCCCGAGGTTAAATTTATAATATAAAACAGGTATTTTATTCCGCGATATTGTAGCAGTGTTTGTAAATAATGCGAACAGCTGATCCACGTTGACAAGTTATTTCTCGCTGCACACACTTTGCTATCATTATACTTCCAGTCGCAGCGAGCGATTTCTGCTCGTGAGCATGCGTAACATTGATCTCGGGTCGAAATCCGGTACTGCGCACCCTAATCGCTAGCTGCGACTAGAAGTATATCATGGGCCTCACAAGGTCACGTGGCACAATTGCACCAATCGGGTTTCTCCTTTCGCCTGCTTAGTAACCAAGGTTTGCAGCCAAAGGGCCTTTGAAAACGTTCCTTTAATTGGTTAAATCGTCACAAGTAGCTTCGAAACTGCTAAAAATAGAAAGGTCAAATTCTGAGCTTTGTTTTGATACCACATTTGCCCGTGTCAAGTGTACGTGTGTATACCGAATGGCGCTGGAAAATCATGGAGTTTCGCATTCTTTGGCAAGTTTACTGACATTTTGGGATGATTTCTGAAATGACTACCCCTCAGAAATGTTGGATTTATCAACTTTAGGAATAATACTTCACTCTGATTTTTGTATGATGATTGAGAAAGGTATTTATATTTCATTTCTTGAAAATCTCAAAATCATGAAATTATGACCTGCACGTGTAATTTGGCTTATAGCTTGGAATCAACATCAGCGACTTTACAGCCCATTCGTCGTGGATGGTCACATATACCATACCAGTATAGGAAAAATGTTTTTGAGCCAGATGGAATTCCTTTGCAAAAAAGAAAATTGCCCATATATGACCTTTAACTTAAAACAAAAGAACCATTTTTGGACTTGAACCAGATCTTCACAAGGTACATCAACAGTGCAAAAATGAACATCTATGCATTTAGAACTTTCACATTATAAACCAAGATAGCATTTTTGGGCAGTTTTAGTTATAATTTACCATATTTGACCTTTGACCTCAGATACAGAAGTATCCAAACTTGACCTAGATTTTTACAAGGTGCACCTATAATGCTAAGATGAATACTTATCCATGTATACAATTTTTGTTAGAGTGCCAGAAAGCATTTTAAAAATAGACCTTATTTGACCTTTGACCTATAACAAATGACCCATTTTTACACTTGAACTAGGCCTTCTAGAGGCATTTCTTTCGGGCAAAGCTGAACACCGACACATGTATAGTTTTCATGATATAGTGGTTTATGGATGGATGGATAGACAGATACACAGATGGATACATATTATTTCCATAGTTCCCCACCTTTAGTGATGGGGGACTAAAAATTATAATAGTACAATGTAAAATATTACAAAACAAACATGACATAAAAATGCCCAAATAACCAGAAATTTATACCAAAGACTTAACCCAACAATAAAATATCACACAAACAGCCACCCACCCACCAGAGTACCACTGATTATTGAGCACAAACACAAAACACATGTGAATACAATATAAAACAAGTAACCAAACAAATACTTGAGCAAATGGCCCCAACACACACCTCACTTTCATGCCCCCAACATACACCTCACATTTCGCAAAAAGCCTCGTCGCCAGAACCTCCAATTTTACCGTAAGTGGTCAACATTTTGGTGTCTGGAGAAAGCTTCTATTTTTATTATTCACCCTGTGAAATCTTATGGCTAAAAGATGCTTAGATTGGGTTTTATGAGCAAAAATGTCAACCATTTTAGTCAACCATTATTAATTAATAATTTGCAGTTTACACAGTACTCTATGGGACTTACAAAATAATGTTTTCAGCGCTCATATCAAAACAGATTTAAATATCTGAGTGAATCTTTACAAATGAGATTTTTTGGTCAAGGTCGTTCTATCAAGATGAAAACTAAATGACTAAATCGGGCCATCCCCCTTTAAATGCATCACTTACCAACCACCAAAAACTACAAATAAAAAATGCACATTTATACACATACTTAAAGACACTATCAGTGATTTGCTAAATCAGCAAATCGAAAAAATCATCAAAAATCAGATTTTTGCATGTATGTAAGAAGTACAGGTATCCTAACATACCCTGCAAATGATAAGACCAGAAGCAACCTAATAAGGACAGAATCAGAGATTCTAGTCATTACTGTCCGAACGGACACTTACTGCAACACGTAATTGAATGGAGAATCGTATCTTGGAACACTGCCGTTTTCTTCCTTTTCTGTCAATTCTACAGCTGAAAAAGGTAACTAATGAGGATTCCACGGACTTATCCTTCACTTTGAAGCTATTCCTGCAAATTTCAAATATTTTTCAAATCACTGATAGTGTCTTTAAAGAGTGATGAGATCTCTTCCTGAAAATGTTCAGGAGATATAATAATAATAATTATACCAGTAACGAAACAATAATTAAAATAATAATATTTGTAATCCTTACTTATACAAAACATATCTACCTAAGTGCTTTATTCAACACAAATAAATCCAGAAGGATCAGGAAGACTTATGGAAAGAAGTCCATTTCAGAAGGTGGATACAAAGTTCTTGGAGAAAACTTGTGAGGACTGGTATGGATCGACAACTGAATTCACATACAATACTGGCTCCACAAGGAACCCGGACCACATTGGTAATCAACCACTACACCATCCTGCATGCCTTCCCATCCGATAGTGCCCTCATTTACCACATAGTGGCCTCATGATCTAAATCATATGAACATGTACAAATACCTATGACAACAGCTACACATATAAGAGCACCAAATACTGCTATCACTATAGTTCTTGAATGTTGCCACCTGCAGGATTGAAATAACAAAACAAACAAAATGTTAATATAAAGTAGTCAAATACAATAATTCACATTGGTATTAACATTAAAATACATTAACGTGGCACTGGCACATTTTCAACAAAATATTAACATTCTTAAATTTTCTATCAAATAATAGTCTAGGACCTTGAAGAATATAGATATATATATTTCATGCACAAAAATATACAACCATAAAACATATAGGAGGAGCCTTAACCCTATCACGACCAAAACTCACTAAAACTCAATGAGCTGAGGCTAGAAAAAATCCAAAAAGATGTGATGATGTTCACGTAACCAACACTCATATGGGCACAAAAGCGCTGGCCAGGCCAGCGACTCCCTTGTGGCTTGCCATCCCTGCTCATGAGAATAGTGCGCATGAGGGCCCGGGTTCGAATCCCGCCATGGACGTCCAATCTTCTTTAGCTTCTACCCCTTTACCCCTTCCCTTCCTCTTGGGAGATAGGCTAGAAACCAAAAGACTGTTAGGGCTAATTAGAGACAGTATCAGTGATTCACCCATAAGAGTCAAAATATTTAAAATTTGCAGAAAGAAATGGCTTAAAAGTGAAGGATAAAGCGGTAGATTTCTCGTAAGTTATTTTTACAACTGAAAAATTAACAGAAAAGAAAGAAAACAGCAGTTTTCAAATAAAAGATATGATCCAATTCATTCAATTACATCACATCTGTTTGACTCCATGCAAATCGTCTCTTATTTTTAAGAGCGATTTTAAGCAATGGCGACACAATTTTGACAAATGATATAAGTAGGGCCATGCAAAAGTTACTACCTCTGCAAAAATCAGAAATATCCATTGCGGGAATCTTGCCATATAGGCCTAGCAAGGTCATTATCTGCATATTATAGCATCCTCTATACGCCTATTTCCCAGAGAAAGACATGTAAAATAGACCTTTATGAAAACATTCATATTTGCCCACAATGAAATTTCTCAAATTTACACAGAAGTCGTGATGGAATAAAACTCCAAAATTATTGTCTCAAAAGTTGTGGCGCCGTTGATATTTTTTGTTTTATCCTTGGTTTCAAATACATGAGATTTCAAAACAGCGAGGGGACATGTTGTAGTAAGCGGTTCCGTATCGACAGGTTATGACTAAAAATATCCAAATTTTGTTCCTTATTAGGTCCTTTTGGTTTCTCACTCGCAGTTGGTTAGGATACCTATACTTTTCACACCACATGCAAAAAATCTGATTTTTGACAGACTATACTTAATTATAAAAAAGAACCACACAGGTTACAGATTGGTCAAACAGAGTGAGGGGGCTGACGAGGGATCGACTCAGGGCAATCACTGAATAGTACTTTAAGAATTCAAAAGTTCGATCTTGAAACTAGTGGTTAAATAATTGTGTCGGTTATAGGGTCTATGTTTAATGAGGGTGTCTGAGCGTGTGTGTGTGTTGGTCATCACAACAATTTATACTCTTGTCTATAATTTCTTGGAGAGCTTAGAACATCGCGCACGCTTCCCCGCCAAAACGGCAGCACACCATCTTGTTTGCATTGTAGATGAGTAACATGCAACGATCAATGCGTGCATTTGTTAGTCCACGAAATTATGACCCACAGTATAGTGTACAAGGCGGTTCTCAAACAAAGTCTCGCATGCTTTCGCGCATAGCCGTAAGACAAAGCGCAGCAGACCAGATTGCATTTGTAGTGATACAGGGTTGCTCCCTTCACAAAGAAGTTTTGGCAAAGCAGATACAGTGGAGGATTGAGATATCCCCATCCCCAAACACAAGGGGAAACCGCCAACACAACAACCCGCAAAAACTAGCCGAAAAACTCCCCTAAACAAAGCAGACAAAACACACAATAGACAGACAGCCCCCAAACACACCCGCACACACCAGCAAACAACACGAAGCAAAGCGCCCGAAGCTAAAACGAAACTCTAGCCAACAAACAGAACGAAAGCCCAAAACCAAAGGAGGCGACGCTAAAATAACATACACCGCCACCAACAACAAGACCCCAGCCACCCAAACAGCACAGCAACACACCACAAACGCAACCATCCCACCCCCGCACAACAGGACCACGACCCAAAAACCCACGCTCCCCCACATCCCAAAAGAACACCTCCGCCCCAACCAACCCAGCAACACCCCCACCCCGCCACAACTGAAGGGGGTCCCACACACCCGACCGCCCCAACCCCACCCCCGTCCTCCCCCAAACCCACAAAATCCCACCCCTCCCAACCACTCGCAACACCCACCCCCTCCCCGACAAACCCCCTCCCCTCCCCCCCCCCCCGACACCCCATCCCCATCCCAACACCCCAGCACCCCACCTTCCTCCCCAACACCCCCCGCAAAACCCAACCCCCCGCACAAAAGATGAGCACCCTGATAGGCTTGCCATGAAGCGCAGAGGAATTTCCGTATCCCGAGTACCGTTTCAAAAATTATGCCCATACGCTGATTTTTGGCATACTCAATTAGCTAGTTGCATACTTATTTACCCCCGAAATCTAATCAGGTCGAGAACTCTCCAGTCCGCATCCCTTCCACAACGTTACATCATTATTACGCCTTAAGGAACTCCAGAAAAAAACTTGTACACAAGCTTGCGGGAAAATTTTACACAATTATGCAAATTGATGTTTAAGTAGCATATTTTATGCCCAAATCTATCAGGTCGAGAAAACTCATGGACCCGCTTCTTTCCACCAAGTTACATTCTCGTAGGCCCTTACGGAACTCCAGATAACATCGTACAAAAGCGTGAACCGGTACCGCGGGAGACAGGACAGCATGACAACAGCCAGCAGAAGCACAGACAAGTGATTCCTAAGTTCTGCCAAACAAGTTAGGCGAGACCCAAATGAATTTGAGTCTTGGGAAGAAATACTCTCAAGTAAATGACAAAGTTGCAACGGCTGGTTATATAGGGACTGTACTGCATTGAGGACGTACAGGAATTGTCGCTTTGAGCCCCCCGATAGCAATCTTTGCAAACAGCTTGCCAGAAGAAAACTGGAAAACCTGGACACTTAACAAAGCAATTATATCCGCTCTAGGCACGTAAATGTTTTTGAGCCAGATAGAATTCCTTTGCACAAGCAATTGCCCATATTTGGACATTTAACCTAAAAAACAAAGACACCAATTTGTGGACTTGACCCAGATCTTCACAAAGGAAGACTAGATTCGCGGTTTCTCGGCTTTCGCATTCACTTTATTCAAAGAATATAACCGTGGGCCGCTCCATGACCTTGCTGACATCAACAAATGAGGGTCCATGGTGCACCTATGACAAAGGTTTGGTCCAATTGAACTTCCAACTTTTCAATTGAGGTCAATTTTAAAAACACTTTCGCGCTCACTATATTCAAGAATTAAGCGTGGGCCGCTCCATGACCGATGACCTTGGCATATGGACCTTTGGACCGCATCAACATATGAGGGATCCTTGGTGCACCTATGACACAGTTTGACAACAAATGTTCCATGAACTTCACACTTTTTAATTGATGGTCAATTTTACATTTTTTAGCCATTTTCAACTTTAATGCCCTTTGAAACTGGCAATACCATGACACTTCATCAACAAATGAGGGACCAATGGTGCACCTATGACAAAAGGTCAAGGTTTGGTTCAATTGAACTCAACTTTCAATTAAGGTCAATTAAAAAAACAACCCACAATTTTAAAAAAAATAACATTTAGTGGACACACACATATCACACAACATACCATGCCAACGGATTGCTAAGTCGTCCTCCAGATATAGCTGGCGGGCCACACAAACAAGCAGTATTCAATGAATATTAATTCAATAATGTTGTAGTAAGTGTCTGTATGGAAAATAATGGATAAATACCACAAGATGCTTTATTTACTTTCAGTTTTCAATCATCAGGATGTGAGAATTATACTTTTTACACAATGCCAAAAAAAATTGAGGGGAAACAAACCACACTGACGGTTACAGACTGGTCAAAGAGTGAGTGGCTGCCCAAAGGAATCAATTATTTGAAAGAATTTTTGAAGACATTTTGAAACAGATTGCAGCACCCTGTTGGTCTACAAAATAGATGAGGAAATGCATTAGCATTTTCGTCCTCGAAAAAGTTGTCCGTAATATACTGTTTCTTGGCTATGGTATGTTTTCATTTCAACATCTTCCAGAAACTGTACATGTATCAGTTGCTTAATTATTTAAAAGATTGTATGAAATGGAAAGTGAAGGGAAAGGTAGAGAGAGGTCATCCACAGTAAATTTTTACTGCATTCTGTGGGGTTAAAATCATCAAAGTGATCTGCATCAGTTAATATAGATTGTTGATTGATTGATTGATTTACTTCGCGAACGTTGCTCATTTTAATGTGAATCTGTGACAGAGTACAAAGCCGAATAGATTCAAATGTACATATACCTAACAATGGGAATGATCTTTGTAGCATATTTAAAATAATAGGCTTGTTGATACCATGTTTGTAAAGAGAGAAATATCAGGCACAATCAGGGCTCGAGTTTTTTACTCACCTCTATTATTAAAAAACTCATAAGCTCACTGAGTGAGGCTAGAAATGCAACCAAGTCCAAAAAAGAGCGTAGCGATGACGTAATCGTACGAACACACATATTGGCACGAAATGGCTTGGCTGGTTCAGTGACACTCACATTGCTTGCCATTCTGGGAGGGGGGATGGGTCTTTGCAAGATTAACCCATGCCAATGTCCTTCACCACCAAAATATTGACACCATTTTTTGCATATTAATCCCATAAAATTACCAAAAAATACCTCTGATGAAAAGCATAACTCACGATAAACTCCATCCATAAATGCCCAAAATAGCTCTAAAAAACAAAGCGCATCGATAAAAATCCCGTAATGCCAAAGTCAGTAACTAACAAAAACATAACTTACAATGAACTCACACACTAATCAACAAAAACACATATAAGAAAAGGTAGACATCAAGAAGAGTCAGCCACAACCAAGCGGCCCCAATGTGGAATGTTTATTACACACACCCCCCCCCCCCGTAGGACCGGGAGGGCCCTGAGGGAATGGATGTACATGGTTAGTAGGGGCATGGGCCCTCCTACCAATACAACTAGTTGGCTAATCTAGCTATCTAGAACAAAGCTATGGGCAAATGGGTCTTTTGGGACCTTTCCCCCCCCTGGCAGGAAACCAGGGCGACCCTTGGGGCATTTAAGTACATGGTCAATAAGGGCCTTATGTCCTCCTACCACATACCCAAGTTTGGTACCTCTAGAGTGTAGGGAAAAAGATATGGCCATATGGTGATGTGCTATGACCGTTTTGACATTTTCCCTACCTTGACGGACCCTGGTAGACCCTGGGGGAATAAATTACATGGTTAGTAGGGATTGTGCCCTCCACATTATACCAAGTTTGGTACTCTAGCTATCTAAGAACAAGAAATATGCAAATGTTCAAGGGTAAGTATTTTATCAAGGACGGACATAATCCATATGGACACACAGATGGACATGCGGGCCGGACGCGCCCATTTTATAGTTCCCTTCCAAACTTTTTAAATGGGGACAAAAATGCGAGACCTGGAGGTCTAAGGATTCAATAGGGTCTCCAAATTCAAACTATTGTCTCTGTCCGTCGCACATAGGGTTATTTAATTTGTCTCAGATAGAGTATCAAAATTAGGAGGAATCTGTAGAATAATTTTGGTGTGTGATAAATTATCAACCGAATAAGCAGTTCATTTAACATAGATCAAATGGACATGGAAATCCCGATTTAAAATTCCCAATGGTAATATCCATCTTTTATGTGTGAACCACTCCGCTTTTGGATTGTCCCCACTGGATATGGCTTGCAATGGAAATTTCTATTATAAACACATTTTTAGAGAAAAAAAATCCTGTTTCAAGGCATTTATACAGAAAATACATTTCTAATTAAAATGGTGCTACATATGCACCCAACATGCTTCCAATACAATGCCAGGTTTGAAAGGGGAACATAAATTACAAAGCCGAATAGAGACAATGGTGACTGCACTGGCTCATAGTGTAAGGTACACTGTTTAATTTAAAAATCCAACTAAATTTCACTTCTCAGTTTCGTGCTCGTCATATTCAAAAGATATATAGTGTGGGCCCTCTATGACCTTTGACCTTGCATATGACCTTTGCCCACAACATATGATGGGAATCCTTGGGGCACTGCACTATGATCAAGTTGGTTCCCAAATGAACTTCAACTTTTCAATTGAGGTCAATTTAGCATTTAGCCTATTTTTTTCAATTTGGACCTCACAGCCTTGACCTGGCACATTGACCTTGACCTCATCAACAATGAGGGATCCATGGTGCACTTATGACAACAGATTGGTTCCAAATTGACTTAACTTTCAATTCAGGTCAATGTGTTCTCGCCTGAACTTTGTTCGGCGAGACTTAGTAATCATTTCTGTCGTTCGTCTGTCTGTCATGATGTCTGTCCGGCCTGCACGTCGTGTTCAGGGCTTGTGTACGGATTATCTGGAGTTCCGTTAAGGGTTATGATGATGTAACTTGGGTGGAAAGGAAGGGGTTCCACGAGTTCTCAATGCATTAGATTATGGGCGAAAATATCGCTAAGTAAGTATATAATATTTGCATAATTCAACGAAAATTTTTTCCGCAAGGCTTGTGTACAAGTTTTCTGAAAGTTCAGTAATGCGTTTATGTGAGTAACTGGGAGGGAGCGGGTTGGAGAGTTTCTCGAACTGATAGATTTCGGCAGTATTTTGGGCAAATTAAAGTATGAATGAGCTAATAAATAGCAAAAAAATCACAGTAATTGCCTTAATTTGAAACCGGTAAATTGGATACGGAACATCCTTCACGCAGAAAAGCCTATCATGGGGCAATCTTTTTTGCAATTCTTGAACGTGTGTGTTGATTACATTACGGCTTAGTATGCAAATGAGCTAATTAAATAAATCTGCGTAATACTGTATCTCTGAAACGATACATCGGATAGCCCAAAATTCCTACGCTGCATGAAAGAATATATGCCATGCATCTTTTGGGTGAATCATAATTGGGTCAAAGTGCATGTGGGCCAATTAAAGGGGCATTTTTGATACAATTGATCTAATAAATATGAGTAATTGTGATATCAGCTGAAAGGGTAATTTGGATTGCAATAATTCTTCGCCTTCATGGACTTCTATGCGGTAAACTCTTTGTTATGAATCACAATTGCGGTCAACGTGCATGTGCATCAATTTTTTAAGGGGTTGCTTTGATTGACAATTGATTAATTAATAGCGATATTGCTGTATCGCTTTACAATGGTCCTGTGGATATTGCAAATTCCTTCGCTACATGAAACATACTTTGGTACATTTTGGGTGAATCTAAATTTGTGGTCAAAATGCGATGTGAGGCCACTCAAAGGGCATTCTTATTTTCCAATTGCAAACTAATGCTAATGCTTGGTCCCTTTCAACAAAATGTTCTCAGGTCGTCAATGGTCAGTGTGAAATACTACACTTCAAAAAGAATGTCGATTCCAGGAGTTTGTTACCTACAATAAATGAGGTCCGCATGTGTTATTTGGGAGAATATGGCTGTGTGTGATTTGGTGGGTACAAAACAAGAAGACTTATCAAACCAAAACGGGGGGGGGGAGTACACCCAAACACAAATGTATTAACATCAATATAGCAGGATTCAGTCGTACCCATGTTTTCATTGGAATGTTTTTTCTAGTTCTGGTCGTCTTTGGGTTGCCAGCCGGTGTTCATTTTGCGAAAATGTAAAATACGAGCAACATTGTGCATTCACGTTTCTGGACCCCGTAAGGGACTCAAATTTTAAACTGTGGTCACATGACTTTTTTCAAAAAACAGTGTTGCACATTGAATAAAATATTCATTATTTTACTAAATTTCGGGATTTTAGGGAGTTGCATGACTTTTCATGGATTAATTATCTCTCCATGGAAAATGTTGTGACCCATGGGGTGGTGTCAACTGAAACGAGCAGGAAATACGAATACTATAAATACACAACCGGGGGTGCTACTCCTTAAACGTCTCTTACTTGTGCTCCTTGAGGGGGACTTCAGATTAATATCTCCAAATGGAAAATGTTGTGACCCCTAGGTGGTGTCAAGGAAAGAGTTGAGGAGGTATAGAATAATATCAAAAATGCCAACCGGGGGGTGGGGGCTACTTCCTAAAATTCTTAGGCACGTGTTCCCACTATAAACAAGTGTGCTCGGACCTAGGTCGAGTCCACAGAGAAATGGGCGTGCCACACATTGATTACGCGGTTCTCACTAAGTATAGTACTCCCCTCCGTGCCAAACGCCGACGTAGTATCGGGCCCCCATTGCCCCCCCCACTTACCCGGAGGTTTTCCTTACCAATGCCAATAGTAGCTAATAGTTTATTGTGCCAAAAATGATCTGTTGTATTCCCCTTGTTGATACTTGAATGGAACAAAAACAAATAGGATTCTCTCAGTTCTCTGATGAAAATGTACAGTAAAACAGGTTGAATGTCGAAACCAAGCACATCGTCTACTATTCTGATAATTTGACGAATCGGAGTGGACCGTATCAATATTATTTAAAGATTCATCGTAACCCGGAGTTCATTGACTTACGGTTGTTTGAATGATCCATCAGCAAGCTGTTTTCACCACCGCTTGCTCTTATGGCTAAAACAAATTCTCCCGAGTATCGTGTTTTTATACTTAATGACATACGATTACAAATAGAGAAACTAATCGGGAAGAAGAAATGTGTGAGGTTAAGGTTATTCTTATGTGAATCAATGTAGACAAATACGGATTTGTTTGCGATAATGTGTCATTGCTCACAGCCAAGGCAGTGCTTTCGGCGGTGGTAAGTGAGCCGGGCCCACTTTCGATGTACAAACGCGTTCCCACTATGCATTTGGTACCGCGTCCTCGTACCGAGACTACCTATCTAAGGTGGTCTCGGACCCGATCTCGGATGTAGGTCCGGTCCACGTAAAAAGGTTCCCACTACGCAAGGAAGTGGGCTGATGTGAGATCGAGTACCCCGTCCTGGTACCAAACATCACAGTGGGAACGCGCCCTTAGTTATGATCTATAGAAGGAACTTTCTGAAATGTTGTGACCCCTGGGGTGGTGTCAAATTTAAGAGCAGGAAGTAAAGAATACTATAAATGCAAAACAGGGGTGCTTCCTAATCATCTCTGACTTATGCTCGCTGGGGGGGGGGATTTCAACTTGCAAGATTATAATTCTCAAATGGAAAATGGTGGACCCCTAGGGGGGTGTCAAATGAAAAAGTGGGGGAAGTAAACTAGTTAAGAATTGGAGTTTATCTGTTGCACAACTTTTGGGGAACACCCTGGGACTCGCACAGTTGCAATCTGGTGTGCTGCTTTGTCTTACAAGTTAAGCGCGGAAAGCAGGCGAGACTTGTGGTTCGAGAACCGCCTTGTTAAAAAAAGAATACACAATGTAAAAAAAAAAAAAAAAAACTTAACATTTTAGTGGCACCCACCAGACATACAAAAAGTTGCTAGTGGCCTAAGCGGCCCACAAACAAGTAGCATAATCTGGTACAAGTTATGAGTAATTTTTGCTTTCCAAAAACAAAAACAGCATTTCTGTGAAAGAAATAAAAATTCCACAAGTAAAGCAAAATGTTAACAAACTTTGCAGCCAACCTGTGTGTGGTGGTCTTTTCTGGGGGGGGGGGGTTTGACCTCTCTATGAACTGACCTCCCAATTAAGTACTCGAAATTATATCATTTGTTTGTTGGAAATTAAAAATGTACCTTTAATCAATTTGTTTTAAAGACCCACCAGGGAGTCTATTATAATGGGAGAGGAAACTAACCCGTCTAGGTGAGGCTCGGTCCGACTGATCCCTTAATGTGAGCGGCAGTGTTCAAATGTTAATGGACTTGATGGAGGCCTGAAACAGTGGTCCATAATTTAACAGAACATCTTCAATGATGCTGTTAAAGACATTAGAAATGAAATTTAGACTAGGGAAAAAGTTATAGTTATCTGATTTAAGTATTGCTTATGTTTCATTTTTGTTATTTTTGAACATGATGAATCGATGATTTGTTTGATTAAACTTGCCGTATGTGGATTAACAATCAAAAGCAATCTGGAGGACTTTCACTAGTCTAATTACGACTTTCATTGAGATGATATTCATCTCGGATTTATCAAACCATGCGATCCAACGCTGTGTGGGGGCGCTATAACAGTGGGCTACCTCGGCTTTGTACGTGCTAAATCGAGAGATTCACAGGGGACCCACCCACTATTATGAATAACAACACAAAACTTGGCACACTGTAGCATGTAGGGTGCTTAAATATTGTACCCCCCTTGACTTTGAGCAAGGTACAACAATGGTCAAATATGAATCAGTTTCAAAAGGGCCTAGTACCATGTTTTCTCCTCATGGTTTCTCATCATTTGCCCCTCTCAAGAACCCTAAAACGGTCAAATGTCCATGGGGTGGTTAAAATTTCAAATGAATCAAGTGAACCATGAAACCACTACTCATTTTTATGTAACCACTGAATGCTCTAAATTGTTCCCCATGTTAGAGTTGGGGATGGTCAATTGCCATCTGATCAAAGTGGGGGGGTCCAACTGCCAAACTGAAAATGCTTAATCTTTCTAAACAATGGTCTAAACATTAAAAAAATGTATACTAAAGTTATACCAATTACAGCAGTATCAGACAGTAGCGTTATCGATGGATGCCAAAGTATGGTGATTGAACTCCTTTTGAAACAGATTCACTGCTCCATATGAGGATGCATGTGGGATGGGATCGTTGGGGGCAATGGGCTATGATTGGCACCAAAGTATCTGGTGGTAAGTGGTGGAACAAAGGAAACTTTACAGAATCTCCACTGATTTACTCAAAAGAGTCAAAATTATTTGAATGTCCAGGAATAGCATAAAAGTAAAGAAATCCATAGTATTTGCATAATTATTTTTTGTGTGGTGACCTGAAAATGGACAGACAAACGAAAACAGGCAATGTTGAAAGCGATCTCCACTCAATTAAGTAGCAAAAGTATCTGTACGGACAGTAACGACTACAATATCCAATTTTATAAAATAATAAAACTACAAATTAATTTAAAAAAAAAATGTGGAAATGCTTAGTTCTAGCTTATAAATCAAAGAGTAGTATGTACAATTCCATATAACTACTTAAATGTAGGAACAAAACACCAAATAGTGAAAAAATGAAGTTTTCAGTAATTTTTCATACCATCTCCCGCAAATAGCCATACAGCGATGGCGTCTCAAAATCTACACTAAAAAGCTGATTGTGGTTTACACCAGTACAGAAAAAACAAAGATCAATAATGCTTGTGTTTGAAGTCAAACTCTACTTGTCAAGGTACACAATATTACACATATAAATCTGGGATATTCAGAGGGAAAGGGTTTTTTCATCTCAAGGCAGAATTATTTTGATATGCACGTATAGAAATTACAGAATCAGATAAAAAGTACTGCCTTGTCTTTAATACATGGATTTCAAGCCAACCATTTGCAGATTATGTTAGCACATCCATGCCTGTAACAAAATACCAAAATAGGAATTTTGATGATTTTTTTTGATGTTTCGGATCAGCATATTGCTGCGTATCCCTTTAAATATTTGATTCTGTCCTTATTAGGTTGCTTTCAGTCTTAGTACTTATAGGGTATATTAGGGTACCTATACTTGTTACAAACATGCAAAAACCTGATTTTTGATGTTTTTTCTGATTTTCTGATTTAGCAAATCACTGATATTGCCTTTAACAGTCACAGGATCTGATGGAGCATCTGAGTCAGAGATCCAACTGTAGATGCTCAGAATGAAGCAGCCGGCTCAAGAGTTTGGGCCTCTCCATAGTACAAATGATAGAGTAGTGTGAGAGCTCAAAGATTCACACCGGTAAATAGCATGAGAAACAGAGGCAAGTCCATGCCCCTCTGTAAATGACAGTGTTTTCATGCAGTCTGGTTTCTAAGTGTACCCTAAAAACTGAGAGAAATGGTGAGATCTGGGATGAAAATCATGCTTGCTATCAATATTAAGTATATAATTGTAAGAATATCAAAAAAGGTTGGCATTGATACTTTCGTTTGATCTGACATACCAATATTAACCGTATTCTTAGGGAACACCTGACTGAAAAAGTGACCTGCCCTCCAGGGTCCACAGTGCATGCTAGTCTTCATGGTCCAGTAGCTCAAAAAAATGGGGATAACTACCCTAATTTCATGACTGATCAGGTAGGAGATATGATGATCTTCAAGCAGAACTGCAGAATGTTAGCTTTACAATATAAGATGTTCCATTGAGGAGAAATTGCCATTTCCATCTCGCCCATTTTGTACAGGAACAAATAGGACTTGTATTTACCGGTGTGAAACCTCCAACTGCTTTGAAGATTCCCTGAGGCTAATTAAAAGGGATAAGCAGCAAAATTATGAGAGAATAACAAAATGTGGAAATGCATCTTTTAGCTTATAAATCAGGGATAGGTGTGTACAATTCCATATAACTACTTTAATGTAGGAAAAAACACACCAAATAGTGACAAAAATGAAGTATTTGAGGAAAATTTGTCATACCGGCTCCTGCAAATGGACATACAGGACAATGTTTCAAAATCTACACTAGTAGTAAATCCAAAGTTTTAAATCCGGTTTTGTCCCCATAAACGGGGGTGGCCAGATTCATCTCACACTGGCAGCAACCGCCCTTACTCCTTCCTTCCACTTCAACCGATTCAATGCATCCTCCATCCTCAACCCAACCCTCCTTCTCTCTTCCTCCACTTGCTTCTTCCATGTCTTCTTTGGATGTCCCCTCCTCCTCGAACCTCCCACCTCGAACTCAAAGGCCCTTCTTAAGGCATGCTCGTCATCCTTCCTCAACACATGCCAATACCAACGTACACTATTCGCCTTCGCCAACCGCTCCATCGCCTCTTCCAAACCCAACAGCTGATTTTGGTTTACACAAGTTCAGAATAAACAAAGATCAATCAATAATGTTTGTGTTTGAGATCAAACTGTACAAGTCATGGTGCACAATATCACACTTAAAAATCATGGGATATTCACAGGGAAGTTTTTTTTTATCTCAAGTCATAATTTTTATACGCACATATAAAAATTCCACAATCAGACAAACTGCACTGCCTTGTCTTTAATACACAGATTTTAAAGGTGCAAAGAGAGATTTCAAATAACTGGTTTCCCTAAAAAAATGTGAAAATTCTGATTTCTGCCCTTATGTAAAGTTTTCAATCAAAAATATCCCCATCCGAAAGGATTAAGTTGAGAAATGTTCTCTTTGGTACAAAAACTGTGAAATTTCTAATTTCCTATCGGAGCAAATACAGAATTATCCAATGTACTGTTTCAAAGATACGGTTTATTGCCATTTGGTCTAATCCCATTTGGTCTAATAGCCATTTGGTCTAACTTCAATTGGTCTAAACCCATATTTTCTAATACCAATTTGTCTAATGACCATTAAGTCTAACATCCAATTTATCTAACAACCAAAATGCCCAATAGCCATTTGGTCTAATGCCCATCTAGTCTAATGCCCATTTCGTCTACTACCATTTGGTCTAATAACCACAAACACCATTTGGTTTAATATCCATCTGGTCCAATATCCATCTGGACTAATATCCATCTGGTCTAATATCCATTTGGTCTAATACCCAATTGGTCTAATATGCATTTGGTCTAATATCCATTTGGTCTAATACCCATTTGGACCAGATTGACATTAGACCAAATGGATATTAGACCAAATGAATATTAGACCAAATGGGTATTAGACCAAATGGGTATTAGACCAAATGGGTATTAGACCAGATGGATATTAGACCAGATGGATATTAGACCAAATGAATATTAGACCAATTGGGTATTAGACCAAATGGATATTAGACAAAATGAATATTAGACCAGATGGGTATTAGACCAATTGGCATTAGACCAAATCGGTTATAGACGATATGGATATTAGACGATATGACTACATGGAGACTACATGGCTATTAGACTAAATGGTTATTAGCCTAAATGGTATTAGACCAATTGGAGTTAGCCAAAATGGCCATTAGACCAAATGGGATTAGACCAAATGGCAAGTCACCAAAGATACAACACAAACCAGTCAACCGAACCAAAATGGAACACACACACAGAAGGAATCTCATGTCGCAAAATCCCCCATGCCCTTTTAGGCCAGGGATAAAAATGTTTGAAAGGGGTTCTGCGCAAAACACTCGCTTCTGCCCCCCCCCCCCCCCCCTTTGATGATTCATTCAAACAAAACCTAACCCATCAATACATTTTACTTTTCTTTTTAAAACTGTTAATTATACCTACAAGCATTCAAATATGTACCATTTACTAATTTCAAATTGTATTTGCATGTTAAAATGTGTTTTAGAAAGTTAACATTGCAAGGGTACTTTGCGCTGCTGCACCCAACCCCGTGCCGCTGACGTGGCGCATGGCCGCTTCACGGCCACTGTCGCTTCTTGTCACGCCCCGGGGGTGTGGGGTTCTGGATATGTGCTTGCATTGTTTAATTCCAGATAAACACTGCAAAATGGTTGGATCCTTAATTCTGACCATCACAGCCAGGATCAGCTTGCATGAGTAAATCGAGATAACCATATGGGAAATTTCACGGAAATTATCTATTGGATCTCAAACACACAAAATACCAGAGTCAAGCTTCTACTAAACAGAATGAGCAAGCTTGTCTGATGGATACTCTTGGATGACCTCCAACATCCTAATGCAAAATAGACCAAGTATGCCCTATTTAAGGATCAGTATGATCAAGTTTAATCAGATTACAAGAGGGCAAGCATCTGCCAAATATAAATAATAATATAATAATAGCAGAGATTTATATAGCGCCTTATGCTATTGGCCTCTAAGCGCTTTCACAAATGGTCGCTGATCACTGTGGCCCAACCATACCATAAACCATTTAGCATCATTTCAAGGGATGCAGCAGATCGGGATCAGCGCTTTCCCTTATCAGCAAACATACATCGAGATAACCATCGCGCAGCCGGGAAACCATGCTTCCCAAATAGCGCATGGGTAAATCGAGACAACCAAGCGGTTTAATTCTTCCAGGAAATACAATACAACTGATCAATGACCGCTGACGAAGCAAACATTCCACCCATGTTGTTCTTCTCTCTACACTGCATGGATGTTCATTTTCGTTTCAGCTTCTGATGGCTATGCCAGCACACTACACAAATAAAAAATTAAAATTAATCATAGAGTTTTTTTTTACTTTTTTTATTTTTTTCACAATTGAACCTCACATCATAATTTCATGCAGTCTTCACTTACCACGTGCACACACACTCCTAATACACACAAACACATCCCACCCAACACAAGTCTTTGTGCACATCACACCACCTATATCCACAAATGCACATGTACAAGCCCCACACACACATACACCACCCATACACAAATGCACATGTACACACAGCCCCGGGGGGGGTGGGGGCCACTTCTCAATGACAAGGGGTATCATCCTTGTCAAGCATAAAAAAATGCACCCTAAATACGTATTGTCGAAGCTTGAATTTCAACCCTAAACCGTATCACACGCAACAAGGCGAACGCGTATTACGCGATGCGTAAAATATGGTCCCGCCCCAGCCAAATGTTGCGCTCACTAACATGTGATAATGCAACTTCAATACCTACCCCCTCCCCAATACCCTGCACACCACCCGCCTCCCCAACCCCCCGCAAAACCCCACGCCCTCCCCAACCCCCCCCCCCCCACACCACCCTACGCCCTCCCCAACACCCCACACACTCCCCAACATGCGCATATTTAAGTAGCCTCATTTGCATACCGAAGCCGCATTCTCACACTTTTCAAATTGCAAAAAGATGTCCCATGAATAGCTGTTATGCAGCGCAGGAGTTTTGAGTATCCAATGTACCTTCAAATAGCATTAACGCTGATTTTTGCATATTAATTACTCATTTGCATACTCAAATTTGCCCGAAATACGCAAAAAATCTAATCAAGTCAAAACTCTCTTCAGGCCTCCTCCTTTCCACCACGTTCCATCATTATACGCCTGACGACTCCTGAAAACCTGTACCCAGGCCTTGCAGGAACATTCTGCAAATTAATTGCCAATTAATACTTTATTACATATTTTTTACGGCCACATCTTCAGTTTGAGAATCTCATCACACCGCTTCTTTCCACCAAGTTACATCATTGTCTCCCTTTGGAACCCAGATATGGTATACCACATGGGTTAACATTTTGTCACAACGGACGGACGACGGACGGACGAACGGACGGACGGACGACGAACAGACGCTGCTCATTGCATATCCCATTCCGACTCGTTCGGCGGGGACAATAGCTACCCTAAACAAGTACTTGATGGAATTTGCGCCCCTAAACCAATATCAGTAGCGCAATTTTTGCATACCCTAACAGTATTGTCTTTTCCCTACCCTAAGCAAGTAATGGATGCTATTATTACGTACCTACCCCTTTATAACTTAAACAACCCCAAAACCTATTCTTTTGGAACACCCGAGAGCGTGTCTGACCTTGGTGTAATTCAGAAAATAGCTGGGGAAAGGGAGGGAGAGGGGAGCCGCTCTCTCTCGCGACAAGCCGCGAAACCCATGCCAAGCAATGTTTGCTTTCCGAAATAACATTTTTCTTCAATGCAAATTTGATAAAACTTTTGATATTTTGTAAGTGGTTACCTTTAACATGCATCTAGGCCAATGCTCGACGGTATAAACAGTAAAATATAGTACAAATAATGCATTAAGGTTTTATTTGACTAATCATAAATTAAAGGTGTGTCATGGCGAGTTCGTAATCGCACGAGTGTCCGCGGAAACCTGTGAGGTAATTTAGTTTGCAAAGACATTTCCTATGGGTACTAAAGGATCCGTGAGAATTCGCATTTAGAGAACGTTATTTTCGGCACTTATTTCCGCATTTGCAGCACAGCGTAATCGGCATTTTCCGCTGAAAATTGCGAATCAATTATCACCCAAATTATGGTCCCAAAAGTTATTGTTAAGAAAAATTATCAACCTAGAATTGACTGACATTTAAATAAATTAGAGTTTTAATGCCAAACACATTGTCCGTTCATGGGAAGTGATATAGAACTATTTTTGTATAGCACATAATCAGGCAATCACTACAGGAGTCGTCATTTCTTTTCTCAATCTCAAATTTTGAAATTTAGGATTTGAAAGCACAGGTTTGAAGGGCAAATACAGACTTCCGAACAACTTTTTATTTTTTTTTTTAATGCTGAAATGAATAAGGACCCTAAATGCGTAAGGCCTCATTTAGAAAATATAACCCTTTTTTTCCTTGATATTTGGTGATTTTTTTAAGACCCTTTTCACGTTACGTACGTAACGGGCCTGATCCTGAAAAACTACCCTTTTTACGTGGATTCTTGGCCACGGATGAAACACCCCTTGTCTATGAGATGAGCCCACCGGGACACACACATAGTGCTTCACACCACCCACACACACATCCACTTACTTTAGCTCACAAAGTGCTCTTTCACACAGTACTTATTTTAAATGTCCTCTTAAGACCCATTCCACACTGCTACTGCATTTGCAGAGCAGTGAGTTGCATTATCTATCATTCCACTGTTGTTGAATTTGGCCACCACACTCCCTGCAAACTGGGGTGAACTTATTAATGTGATAGTCCTATGGAGTGGCTGGAAGTTTTCCCGTATTCATCAAGTCTGGATCTGATTTCAAGATATTTTCTTGAGATACGGGCTGCAGGCTATTATGGTTGTAAATGGTAAACAAAAGTCATTTCAGTGAGTACTTTCTTACAAAGCCTGATTTTTGTTTGCTTGATCATTACTCCAAATTTAATCTTTTACAAGCACCAGGAGTAACTAAGGAAGAGCGTAACCTGACGCAATCAGGCAGGTGGCAGAATCCAATTTGTGACAATCACACCTACCGACATAAGTGATCACTACTAGCTGCTGTCAACGCATGCAAAACCCTCTGCAAATCCAGTAAAGGCACGATCAGTGATAGTGCTAAATCAAAATAAAAAAAAATCATATCAAAAATCAGATTTGTGAATGTCTGTAACAAGTATAAGGTATCCTAACATACCCTACAAGTGATGGGACAAAAACACGCCTAATAAGGACGAAAAGCAAATATTTTATTCATTACTGTCCGTACGGACACTTACTATCACAAGTAACTGAATGGAGATGCATAGTGTTTACAAGACGGCCTTCATGCCGTCGTGTTTGTTTTGATGGGTTTTCTTTTCTTCTCGATTTCCTCTTCTTCTCTTCTTTTCTGGCAATACTCCATTATTGCATCTAGCTCATACATGGTTTGGCCGTATCCTAACGTAAGACTTACAACCAAGACGCACTGATTCTTCCCATTTATGTCATATGACTTGACCCCTGTTGGGGTCATCTAGGGTCACAGGGTCCACATGTGATTTTTTAAAACTGTTCTCCTCCTACATTTACAATTGCTGGTAACGTGACTCATGCATGTCGAGCGCTTGAGACCCTTCCCAAAATTTATGGTTCGAGAGGTCAATCTGGGGTCATTAAGGGGGTAACTCGGTCTTAATGTGGAAAATCTTTAAAAAATCTTTAAAATAGCTACTGGTAGATGCAAACGTTGTGCATGTCACGTGACCATACATATGAAGCAGCTTAACCCCTTCACCGAAGTTGTGCCGGACATGGGGTCAAGGCATTAAGGGGACCATCTTCCGGTCAAACAAATCATTCCAAAATATTCAAAAAATTTATCTCACAACCCAAACATAGTACAGTGACTTAACCTGCAGATATGCTTTCATGTTTCACCCTGTGTATGCGGTATTTTTATTTTGTAGGTTCAAGGGTCGGTAAGGCATCTAGCTCCGGTTTTGAGGTAAATAATTTCAGAATTTTTAATCTCCCAGAACTACGCTATAGATTTTATTTGCATTGGACCAATGCATTTTTGTTGTGTACACAAGGTTTTTTTTTTTATACGGGCTTAAAGGGTCATTAAGGGGGTCCAAATGTCATTTTGGCCAAAAAATTGTTAAAATAAGACCAAATTGGATTATCTCAGCCTATAGAGGACAGATAAAGTCCCCTTATTACTATAGTGATGTAACATTAATAGTAGAAGCGGTCTATGATAGTCGCGACCCCCAAAGGGTCAAAGTCAAGGTCAAAGATCAAAATTACAAACATCTCCGATTGAACTGAAATTTGACAGGATCTCCTCGAGATTTCGTTAATACAGAAAAATACAGTGAGTGACCCTAATTCGTGACCCAGGGTAATGTCACGAATTAGCGAGTGCAAAGGTCAATCACTGACAATAAGACTTTGGATTGAATGTAATTTAATTAAGTCATGTCAAATTACCTCTACGGATTACGCCGAGTAAAAAAATAAACCAAACTGGTTCAGAGGACCCTATCCTTCTTCTAGAGGTGTTCAGGGATAGGAGTCAAAGGTCATTTAGGGGTCATTCCGTTTGAAGCCAAAATTGTGCAAAAATTGCAAAATCTCTGTCCGTAGAACTTACCGTACAGATGAAGTCAGTAGAGCACAATGTATTGTTCCAGGCAGGGTCCTCGGGTTGTCCACAATTTCAAGGATCAAAGGTCATTAAGGGTCACTTCCGGTCAAACAAACCAAAAATATTCCAAAATTTTCATTTTTTTTTATCAGCAAAAGCCAAACATAGTACATGACTGAACTTTGAGATTTGCGTTCATGTCCCTGGTTGTAATGCAAGGATTTTTTTTTGAGGTCAAGGTCACTTTAATGGTCATTTCCCGGTTTAAGTTCAATATTTCAAGAACTTTAATCTCCAGAACTAAGAAATGTATTGAATTTTTTTATTGCATTGGAACCTGTCATGTTTTGTTGGGTACACAAGGTTTTTTTTAATGTTTATGAATGAGGTTAATTTTCCCTCGGGGGGGTCAAAAGGTCCAATTTTTGCCAACAAAGCCTAACAATAATGGTTGCGACAGTTTCTTCAAAATGCAATATTTTTTCAATCCAAAATGAAATTTTCATGTGAAAAGACATCAACGTGATTGAGTAACAAAAGCAGCCCATGCGTTCTATCAACGAGAAATGACCTCATAATCCATTCTACTATTGCGAAATTTCAATATTGAACCCCCATAGTATAATACAGTATAATACAGTATATCAATGCATTAACGTCGGCTGCTAGACTCGCGTACTGATATAGGTGGGGCGCGGTCTGTCTTACGATTTGGGTTTGTAAAATTAACCATTTTGCCGCTTTCGCTATATTTCATCAATGCAGAAATACGCAGCTTTCATTTGACACCAATTTACTTCCTTAGTCCAATAGTCGACAAGATATCGCCTAAAACATGTTTTGCCGCTATGTTTTAAAAAGGAGTACTTGTATCCCACGATTTTTGCGTGAACTATTTATTTATTCCCTGACATGCTTGGAGTGAGGTGAAACACCCCCACCTCAATATATTGATCCTTGTAAAGTTTTACCACTAAAATAACATTTAATGACAATTTGTGACATATTGTGAAGTTACAGGGGTCAAAGGTCAGTCGCCTCAGGGGCATTAAAGGGACACCACCATTCCCCATTACGGCCGTCTTGTAAATTAGATCGTCCCAGGTCTAGTTAATCTGTCTTTTTGCCTCAGTTTTTCAATTTCTCATTTGGAAAAATAACGTATGAGAACTCTACAGAATTTTCCTTCACTTTAAAAGCATTTCTTGTCTTCTTCCAAATTTTTTAATATTTTGACATCCTTCAGGTGGATAACTGAGAGTGTCTTTAAGTGAATTTGACTTTCTAATGATACTTGCAATGCAGTGTTTTGCAGTCAGTGCATGCAGCACGGCAAAACATAGCACTGCATCTCAGTGTATGAATAAGCCCTTATTTGGTTCATTTTATTTCAACCTTGCTTTTTGGGCTCGCATGATCGACTGCCTGTGCAAGAACGGTGTGTCCAATGGCTTTGATAAGTTGATAGCATCTAAAGTCCATTCTGGATGATGGAATTTTATATTGTACTTCCTTCCCCATCTTGCAAAAACGGCCTTTTCTGTGATGAAGCGATGGGCTCCTCTTTTTGATATCTCATTTGCTGCATAATACCCACACTCTGTAGGAGTACTTGCTTTCTGGAAGTAGTGGTATTTGGTTGTCTTATTATGGTGAGACCTGAAAGCAATTAAAATGTGTTGCTGTCAGAACTTTACACTAATTCACCTGAATTACAGATCAAAACCATGCAACTTCTGGGAGATTTTTTAAGCCAATTGTTAAAGGTTTACTAACAATGTTATTAAAATCAGTTTCCTTCAAATGCCCAAGTGGTGGGCAAAGCTGTAAGAGGACTCTTCTCAGAATGACTGCTACCTTTAATTACCAACAATTTTGAATCCTTATTCCAGTTTGCAGGCTGGGCAATTCCCTGGGGATCTCTTACCAGGGAGTAGGGATGCTTTATCAGGCAGCAAGACAAGCCAGGAATGTCGGCATCACTGGCTAATTAAAGGTGCAACGAGAGATTTCAAATAACAGGTGACCCTAAAAAATGTGTAAATTCTGATTTTTACACTGATGTGCAGCTTTCTATCAAAAATATCCCCTTCTGAAAGGATTAAGCTTAGAACTGTTTCTTTGGTACAAAAAATGCGAAATTTCTAATTTCGTATAGAAGCAAATATGAAATTCAGCCTATGTTTTCTATTGAAATATAAGCAAAATACAATCTACTTTCGTTTTCATTTTTGAGTTATTTCTGTAGCGAAATAAAAGGTAGGGGAATCTATTGAGTGTCTGATCTATATGAAATCACTACATATCACAGAAAATATGGATACTGGAAAGATTCTGATTTTGAGGTTTTGGTGGCGGAATTGTTTATTCCAAAACCAACCATTATAGTCGGTACTCTTGTTACCTATCCACATCCTAAATCTGACTTTCCTTTGACATTTTGAAAACAACTCTCAAATAACAATCAGACCCGATTCGGAAGTTATGATACTTGCGACTTTAATAATTGCATGTTAAAGGCTTCGGGACTATCCAAAAGTATCTTGACTTGCTGAATCTGTTTGGTCTAAAGAACCTTATTAGTGAACCTACTCGAATTAACGAGTTTCTACTTCTACTTCTTGTTTCCGCTATTGACCATATTTATTTAATCTTTCTGATAAATCTCTCAGTCTGGTACACTTGGTAATTGCCTAAGTGCCTTCTGCTATATACACGAATCCGACGACGACTATTCTCGCCCCTACGCCGTGGCGGCGCACTGTAGAGGTGTTGGGAGACATTCACCATCCGCCATGACTGGGGGGCATCTTTTTTGCATTTCTCGTTATACACCCACCCACCCCGTCTTTTTCCTTTTTCTTTTTTTCTTCCCCGGGGATGGGAGGTGATACGAGGTGGGAACAAAGAAGCGATAATTTGATCAGGTCTCTGACGGCAAAAAATCACATATTTCACTGTTTATCCATTTGTAATATCACATCATGGGCGGCTCAGGAAAAAAAATAAATTTCTTGGCTGCACAAATAGCGTATAAAAAGTTTTACAAAATGGAAACGAACTGCGTGTAAATTCCCTCTCAATGCCACATGAAGAATGTGAAATGTCTGCAGCCGTACCGTTCCCAAATGAAAAAACACCGAATCTGCCAAGCTTCCATTGAAGTTGAATGAACTTATTTTATTGTTATTCATGTTCATTAGTTTTGCTTTAATCCTATTGTCTGTTTTTCACAAAATTCCCCCTTTTTTTAAAACTGTTAAATTTATTCCACATGTCACACGTACATCACTCCATGTACCGTAAGAACCAAAATAAGCGTCCTTTCTAAAACATCACAACCCCATCGGAAGATGTCACGTTTCTCAGCAAATACGATCGGTCTTTGGGACCTATTCAATTTTTCACTTACACGGAATATACAACAGTTCTGTTGTTTACTTATTTTGTCTGGATGTTTGAAGTTTACGAAAATGATTTTTCCTCACGCGGCTGTTCTTCCATTTAGGTACACGTAGTTCTAACCGCATAAGCGTTCATTTCCTCAAGTCACGCAAAGTGGGCGAATAACCTTAATTTTTTACAACCCGAGTAAGACACTTGCCCTGGACTTCCAGTTAGCCAGTCCCTGACATCATCCTTCCTTAAATCCATATAATAAACGGTGAAAATTGTTAAAATTGCAACAAGGTAGGTTGTAAATTGATTATTTCTTCGTTTAAGCTCGTAAAGGCATACTGGGCGTGTGTGTACGTGTGTTTGGTGGCCAGGGTGCCCCCCAGTAATGGCGCGACGTGGTGCAGGTGTCCTTTCAGCTTCCCCGTTGATTCGTGTATATTGTATTCGTAAAGTTCAAAAGCCATTCAAAAAGCATAACACTGTTTCTATGAGATTTGTTAAAAAAATACCGTGTGGAGGAGTTTGAAACATACTTAAGAGGTTGACTGGACCGCAGATTATATGGTAATGGTCCATGTGGATGATGCCTTGGACCAAGTTAAGAATCTTTTGATTACAGTCATTGACTCCATAGCTCCTGTTAAGAAGTTCGAATCAAACAATTAAAGTCTGACTTGCTCACCTCCAACATACTTCTTCTAATTAAAGAAAGAGGTCAGCCGTTATCTAGGTATTCAAAAAGAATCATCAGAACCAGGGGTGGATTTACTTTTTTTTCTCTACTAGCCCGTTTGGCCAGTGAACTAGGAAACCTACTGGCCCTGCGGTGAACTCACTGGCCCAACCATTTTCCATGGTATGGTCATGAATTTCTTGCTTACGCCAAACTTTGATAAGGCCAAGAAAAAAAACAAGTTTGTCTCAGAAGACCGCGCGCATTATGTTTAAAATTGGTTTTTGACCGCATAATTTTTTTTTTAGGTTTTACTCACTTGAAATGTTTTTGGTAAAAAATTTTAGAAAAAAAATGAAAATTCGGCCGAAAAATTGAAAAAAGTGGGCCAAAAATGCATTAAAAAAAAAGAAAAACCGCATTTCGCATTAGCATCTTTCTCCTAAAAAACGCATTTCGCATTAGCATTTTTCACATTTCTTCTTAGACAAACTTGTTTTTTTTTTTTTTGCCTAATTGGCCTAAATGTTAAAAATACAATAGGCTCTGTATTTGAGCCCTCAATCCTGATGAGGAGCACTCAACTTAGGGTTGGAGTTTGCGGCGCAAAGCGCCAAACTTGGGGCTTGAGAACTGATTTTTTTAATAAATTGGGTCTTCGGAACTGATTTTTTTAAATATATGGACTTGGGAACTGTATTTTAGGTCAAATTAGAGGTTGTGGAGATGATGAACTGGCAAAATTTCCCAATGGAGTTAAATCTGTGAGTTTTGTGGCATAGGGGAGTCTAAAGTACTGCAAAAAAGGCGCGAATTGGGAGTTTTGAACGACGCACATTTCAGATCAGTGCCCCGAATACCTCTTCCATCGGGGCCTCAGTATCTGTGTCTATTTTGTCTAACTTTTTTGCGTTTACTTTACTCATTTTTCCCCTCACCTACATTTATAGTTTGTACACAGTACAAAATTATAATTGATAAATAAATGTGGACAAAATTATTCCTCATGTTCTACAAAACATAATTATTTTCATACTCGCTCTTTTACATCTTTTATTACTAGGAACATGTTTCTAATTCTGTCTCTTGTAGGGCCTTGTTCAGTGCAATTGGTTAGGAAATGCTTCGTTTCTGCTGAATTCTGCAGTTAAAATGCTGCGAAGCAGCGTGATATGTGCGCTGTTAAGAAATTATGTCGTAATATGAAATCATACTTTTTCGTGAACAACACTCATGCACGTAGCCTTGGAACCTCTGGCAATCGCCCCATGAACACAAAACGCTATGATTGACAGAGGGACTAACCCCAGAACTAACACACCCGTCTGTGTTAGAGAAGATGTATTAGTGGAAGTCAGCACTGAATTAAAAATGCCTTAAAAAATTAAATAAAATGCTGAAGCATTTTGAGGATAATTCACATTTAGGTAAAACTAGAATTTATTACAAGACGTACCAAACCTATATTTCTGAAAATTCAACTGGCCCGACAGGCCAGCTCAGTTGAAGTCTTACTGGCCCGACATGAATTTCACTGGCCGCGGGCCAGCGGGCCAGTGCTAAATCGAGCCCTGATCAGAACCCAGATTTGTACAAACAATATTGTGAAGTTAGGAATCAAGTTCAACGGGAGGTTAAAAAAGCAAAATCTAGTTATTTTCTGAACAAAATCGAAGAAAATAAGAAAAACCCAAAAAAAGCTTTGCCAATGCCTAAAAGATCTTGGCTACAATACAAAAGTTAAGGACTGTGAAAATATTGTTCTCAATATTCATGGTCAATTTTGCTTTGACCCGAAGAAGATTGCTAGCCAGTTCAACAAGTTTTTTTTACAAATGTGGCTTCATCTCTTGTTAACAAACTCCCTCCTTGTAAACATTTATTTAGCACCAACTCTGAAATTTTCAAAAATTTCTACAGGTCAAAAAATATCAAAAACCAGTTTAAACTTGCTTCAGTTGATGAGGACTTAATTTTTAAAGAACTCAGTAAATTGAATGTAACTAAGAGCACTGGTCTGGATGGAATTCCAGCTAAATTTCTCAGAGATGGTGCAGGAATTCTAAAAGCCCCTATTACATCTGATTAATTTATCGATATCTAGTGGTTCTGTACCTAGCGAGTTTAAGATGGCAAAAGTTACTCCTTTACATAAAAAAAAAAACAGTGCTGAAGTGGGGAATTATAGACCCATCAGCATTTTATGTATTATGTCTAAAATTCTAGAAAAAGCATTATACGTTCAGCTTGAAAAATACCTGATGGATAATAATTTGATCTACGAATTTCAATCCGGATTTAGAAGTTCCTTCTCTACTGACTCATGCCTCACCCATTTAACTGATCATATCAAAACTCAAACTTCTAAAGGCTTATTTACCGGGATGATCATGCTTGATCTCCAAAAAGCATTTGATACTGTCAATCATACTATTCTTTGTGATAAACTAAAAGTAATGGGGCTTGAGTCAGTAGAGTGGTTCAAATCATATCTCACTAACCGAAAACAAATTGTTCAAGTCAATGGCATCAATTCTCAACCACTCGATATTACTTGTGGAGTGCCCCAGGGCAGTGTTCTGGGCCATTTACTGTTTTTGTGCTACATCATCGATATGTCAATCAGTGTTGATCAAGATTGCAAATTATTACTTTATGCTGGTGATAGCGCAATCCTATTTTCCCATCGTGATCCACAGTTTATCGCAAGTAAGCTTGGGAAGGTTTTGGATTCATGTCAAAATTGGCTTGTCGACAACAAGTTGTCACTCCATATGGGAAAAACGGAATGTATTATTTTTGGTACTAAAAACAAACTTAAGAATGTGAATGATTTCCATATCATATCCAATGACCATGTCATTTCATCGTAGGATTCTGTAAAATATCTTGGTTTAAATATTGATCAATTTGTCTCAGGTGAAGCAATTGCAAAAAGTATTATTCAAAAAAACAATTCACGGTTAAAATTCCTTTACAGACAAGCTAAATGTCTTAGCGAGCAAGTCGTAAAACCTTTTGTTCAGCTCTCCTGCAATGTCACTTTGATTATGCTGCTTCAGCATGGTATTGTGGCATTACTCATGAACTGAAATCAAAACTCCAGGTGTGTCAGAACAAAATTGTCAGGTTCATCAAAAACTGGGAGCCTCGGGCCCACATTGGTACAAAAGAACTCTCAAATGTAGGTTATTTAAATGTTGAAAATCGGGTGGTATTTTTGAGATTGAATCATGTTTTCAAAATATACAACAACTCTAATGCTCCTAATATGAGTGAGCATTTTACAAAAATGTCCAATTCCCACAGCTACAATACCAAGAGAAGCAACCATAATTTTGTTCTTCCTAGAGTTAAAGGCAAAGGCTCTTCCACCTTTTATTATAATGCAATTAAAAATTAGAACTCTCTACCTGATAGCATCAAAAACATACAAAGTAATTCTGTTTTTATATCCTCAGTCAAAAATCATCTCAAAGCCAAGGCCCTGGCTGATGAGGCAAGTCAATTTGTGATTTAATTCAAAACAATTTTTCAACACTTCCCATCCATATTAGTTTTCAGGGTCTATTTAATTTTTCTTTTGAAAAATTAACATATCTATTTTATTCTTTTGTATCAGAACTCCTTCTGCCAGTGTCCCATGTATTTTTTAACTATAAATTATTTTGATGTTTTTTTATCCATAAATGTATAAAGTAAGTTTTGTTCCGTCCATGTGTTTTCACTGTGAGGACCCCATTGGAAATAAGCTGGTTAGTAGCCGGCTTTATGGGTTATCCTGGCGTTCAATAATTCTGTTTCTTTGTCATTTTTAATGTTTATATTTTTGTAATTGATAATGTGCAATTTATGTATATTTTTTATATTTCGGATGTATAAATATGAATGCCAAATAAAATCAATCAATCAATCTCTCGTTGCACCTTTAAACAGGGATATGTTTCCTGGGTGTCAGAAAAAGAAATTACAGAAATGTTATTCAGCATTCCACAGGGATTTGTAGCCAATGGAGTCCAATGTATGACATATGTCAACGACACTCAGCTGCACATTTCTATGAAGCCATCAAATTTGTATATGCTGTATTGTCTCTAACAAATGCTTCCCCTCTAATAAATGCCCCCTTTTTACCAAATGTTCCTAAAAATACCAAAAATCATGCCATGCATACAAGTATACACTGATAATTAACAACTGTGATTGTAAAATTAGTGGCAGATTTAGCGGCCTGAAACTAGCTTATAATGTGCACAAGTCACCAACATGTCATCAAATTATAGATACTTTTGACATGTGTAGATCTTCATAGAAAATACATCTCTCCATGTGAAAGTGTGTTTAAATATATCATTTTAGCTGGCAAATGTACTATTTTTGTACAGCCGTGGATGCAACCATTGCTGATGTTGATGAGCTTGTTCAAACATCAATCCTCCTTGTATGGAAGCACCAGGGTATTCCAGACAGTGCTGGCTATGTTTTACATTGGGCATGTAACTGAATGACCTATAATAAACGCCCCTTTCTCATGTCAACTGGGGAATTTATTACAGACAATATGGTATATATAAAATCCTAAGAAAGTAGACAACGGGAAAACGTCTTTTGTTAAAATTAGACACACAAGTAACAAAATTAGACACACACACACATCATGACAGTATACAGCAAGACATAAGAAATGGAGTCGCACAAGTATACCAGTAAGACAGACACCAGTAAACAAATAGTCATCCTTCATATACAACTTCCAAGATATTATAAAATGTAGAATATTCTAGAACTTACTTGCAATATTCATCTGGTATCATCCCATAAATGTGAATCTCTTGGCATATGTCAAGTGCTAACATAATGGTAAACCAGCCAGTAGAGAGCCAGGAATTTGTCTGAAACCTGTCACATAATAATAATTATAATTGCCTATTTTGCATAATTAATAAATGCAAATTACATAAACAGTGTAGTGCATACCCTTGTGCATTTGAGTGGGATTTTTGTTGTTGAATATGGCAAACTATACTGGTTTTTATTTGATACATAATAACTATCCATAATGTGATTTACATTTTTGTGGCAATCTAGTATAATTTGCAGGGCAAACGATTAAAACTGGTGTAAATGTCTTGAATGCTATACCAAATTGTTTGTCTAGTTATAACGATAAATTCAAAGTATAGATTTGCCTAATCTACAGCATTTAGTTTCAGCACCATAGGTTGAAAACAGTTCACATTCATCCTGGTGAATTTCTTTTGGATTGCTCCAATTTTGATGAAAGTAATCCCAAATTGTTTGTCTATGGTCATATCATAACAGAAAATATACATACCTATATTTGACATTTCAATATGTTACTTAGAGGGTAAAGATTAGTGACCTCCATGACCACTGTTACATTTTGACCACTAATTGTATGACCAAATCATAAAGAAGCACTATATGTTCTGCCCCTGTGTGAGTAAATGGACAAGGTGGTTCTCAAATCACAAAAGGTCCCCCACCCCTTGCAATAGTAAGAGGAAAAGTAACATAACTTTAAGATCACAGGGAGGATTTTGATGGAAATAAGTGGTTCTCAAACCACTGAATAGCTTCTGCCATAGCTGTTGCAACACCTTGGATGACCCAAATGTTGGTTGTGTAGTCAACATAATTGATACCAAGTTTCATGACCCACCCACCAGAGTACCACTGATTATTGAGCACAAACACAAAACACAACATGTGAATACAATACAAAACAAGGTGGTTCTTGAACCACAAAGGTGCCCGTCGCGGTAGTAAACGGAGGGAAATATATCTTTAAGATCACAGGGAGGATTGTGATGGAAATAACTGGTTCTCAAACCACTGAGGCTCCTGCCATAGCAGTTGCAATACCTTGGATGACCCCAGATGACCTTGAAATGACCTTGAAAAATTGGTTATCAAATGTTAAATACATCCACTAGGTTTCATGACCATACAACCATTTGTAGTTGTTGACCTTGGGTGACCCACTTGACCTTGAAATGACCTTCACGATTTTCAATTCTGAATGTTGACCACACCCATTAAGTTTCATAACCATGCAACCATTTGTGATTTTAACATGATTTGACCTGATGACCTTGAAATGACTGTGGAAATTTTTGGTATCCAAAAAGTATCAAGTGTTTCAGGACCATAGAACCATTTGTAGTGATTGGACTTTGGATGACCTCAGATAACCTTGAAATTACCTTGAAATGACCTTCACAAGTTTCAGCAACGAATGTTGACCACACCAACAAGTTTCATGACCATAGAACTATTTGTAGTGATTTGACCTTCATTTGACCTTGGATGACCCCAGATGATCTTGAAATGATCTTGAAAAATTTTGGTATCAAATGTTGACTACACCCATGACCATATAACTACTGACCTTGGATGACCCTAAACAACCTTGAAAATATTAAGCATTAAATATTGACTACACCCACCAGGTTTTGTGGCCATAAAACTATGTATAGTGATTTAACCTTGGATGGCCCTGCATGACACTGAAATGACCTTAAAAATTTTCAGCACAAGAAGTTAAGAAGTTTTATGACCATACAACTATTGGTAGTGATTTGACCTTGGATGAACCCAGATGACCTTGAAATGATCTTGACAAATTTTGGTTTCAAATGTTGACTACTCATGACCAAACAACCACTGATCTTGGATGACCCCACATGACCTTGAAAGGACCTTCAAAATTTCCAGCACTCAATGTTGACCACACCCACCAAGTTTCATGACCATACAACCAATTCGCCGTAGAAGTGCCATGTAATAGGATTTGTTACCCCAGCATTCGGTCCAAACAAATCACAAGGCTTATAGCGTGGAGAATTCAAACTTTTCATTGTGTAGCATGTGTCCTATGCCCTGTGATTTGTTTGGTCCAATTGCTGGGGCAACAAATCCTATTACGTGGCACTTCTACAGCGAATTGAAGTGATTTGACCTCCGATGTCCCCAGATACCTGGAAATGACCTTGAAAATACTAAGCATCAACTATTAACTACAATTTTTCATACGTGTTCCGGTTACGCTTGACAACTCCCTGCAATACTTGAGGCATCATGTTTGTATCAAAATAAGCTCTTTTTTCTGAAGATTTTAGAAATTTGCTTGCATATGGTGTTGACCACCTACTTTCATGTTATTTTCATATTAAAATGCAATAGCTAAATTTACTACCCCGCATCACTTTGCGATGAAACATGATTTTGTTTTTCATGTCATGCGATTTGTAGCTCCTGTTCTGAAGAAATAACCAGTAGAATCTTGTCTAAGCTTTGCACTTTTTTAGCCGAATTACATTATTACATAAAACATGGATGAATTAGTGGTGCGCCCCTTGAGCGACATCTATAGTGCGAAGATGGACACCCATACTTGCTTGATCAAGATATCGTGTTGACAATATTTATAGCAATTTAACCCTATTTTTGACCATATTTGACCTTTGACCCATGACACATGACCCACTTCAAATCCAAGCCACTGCCTACTTGAGATACATCTATGTTGCGAAGTGGACACCCACACTTCTTAGATCCAAATATATCACGAGGGATGCACACACACACACACATAGACGCCTAGCATTTCTATAGTCCCCCTTCGCCATCAAAAGACCATTTTGAAAAGAATCTGAACATTCTTAAACATATACCCCAGGATGACCCTTGAACCTTGTACTCTCTATCTGTTAAACTGTAACCTTAAAGCAGCACTGGCATATTTCACAAAATATGAAATTTCTTCAATTTGCTCTCAAATGATAGTCAAGGCCATTGGAAGAATAGCAATACATTTTACACATAAAAATAACACCATCAAAAACAGATAGGGATGTTAAGAAGAGATTAAAGACATCCAGGTAATTTGTAGGCTAACTTCTAAGTTTTCCATAACAAATGTGTATATTACATGAATATCATAGACTCGTACTCATTGATATTAAGGCTTTTCACACTGAGCCGGTGATCGATCGACTTTTGCGATCGATCGCCGTTTTTGAAGACTAGTGCAGCCGTTTTCTGAATACTAGACGCGCATGCGCAATAGCGCCTTAGTTACGATGTAAAAGTTTTCCAAAGAAAGGATTTAATGAACTGCTGCTCTCATGAAATACTTCTTTTTGAGGCATTTACAGCAGTGGTTGTAGTTGACTTTTTAAATGCTGAGGTACATGGCCATCTTTTAAATGATATGACTTGTCACCTTGGTTTGTTTCCGTACAGAAAATGTGAATTTTCCGTTTATGAAATTGAACGGACTGAGTAAGGAAATTCAACATGGCGGATAGACTCTTACGTAAGTGCATTTATTGGATGAATGTGTGCTGTTATTTGAGGAAGCACAACAGCGATATGTGTGTCAGAGTTTGCGAAGTATTATAATGAATTTGGTGGCTGGTTTGAAGTCTACAGATAGCGATCGATCGCAAAAGTTGATCGATCACCGGCTTAGTGTGAAAAGCCCTATTAAAACCACAAAGTTCACAGACCGGTCAAACAGGGTGCATGCTGTGGGAAACATGCACACGGCGTGTGTTTTCTTGTGTTAAACACCATTTCCGTCGTTTGCTGAATTAATGTCGCCGGCGACATTAATTATAAAATCGTTCTGTTTACCCATAAGGATGCTGATTTGGTCTTAATCATTTCAGGTGAAGGCTTAATGTATGTAAAAGCTTTACAACCATGCAAAAATATCAATTTTGAAAAATCTTGAGGGAGCACTATTTTTAAAATGTGCCAGTGTCTCTTTAAGATAGGGAAAACTATAGGTTATACACCACTAACTTGGCTGCCATAAGGCTAAACATCTTGGGTGCACTACTTGCTTGCATAGCATCTGAAAAATGATACTTTAAAATGTAAGAAAATGCACTAGCTATATTACAAAAGTGATGTAATTTCATGATTGACATAGTAGACTGGTATGTTTCCTCAAATTAGAAGGCATTTGAACAGCAAATTTAAGGCAATTTACCCTGCACTCAACAACTTCACCTTAATTGTACATGCATGACCCTGGTTCTGGTTATGGCCATGGTGAGCTTCTGCATAAACTCCTCGCTGGGATGTAACATGCAGGCGCGTTGTGACTGAGCATTATTTAAGTGGGATTGGCTAATAACTTTGCCTAAGTTGATGTCTTTAATCCCAGACTTAAGGAACCAATTAAGAGTAGGAGCATCCCTGACTTTTGGTGGGAGACAGTTCCATTGTGCAAAGGATCTTGGGAACAATTTGAAACAGTCCTTTGTGGCAAGTAATTTATTGAAAGCATTAGTAGATTGTTTCCTGGTAGAGACTCCTTGTCTTGGCTTAACCTGGTAAAAGTCAGTGTCAACTGCAACCAATTTGTTAACAGACTTGTAGATGAGTGTCAATCTTTGGGCTGCTCTACGATGTTCCCATTCCAGGTGGTTTAGCATTTCCGTGACACTAGCTTTCTTTTTGTTGTTTTTTAAGACAAATCTAGCAGAGCGTCGTTGGACACCTTCTAACTGAGATATGAGATTTTTTTGATAAGGATCCCATACCGACGCACAATATTCAAGACGTGGCCGGACTAAGGTTTTGTACGCCACAGCTTTAACTTCAGGTGTACAGCTGTACAAGTTCCAATGAAGAAGCCCAAGAATTTGGTTTGCCCTGTTGGTGACGTTCTGGATATGTTGAGCCCATCTTAATTTGCTGTTTAATTCTACCCCCAGGTAGGTGTGGCTGGTTACTGTTTCTAAGACTGTATCGCCATCATGTAGTTTGTTTCAAGAGGTTTCTTTTTGTGGGTAATGTGCATAGCGTAGCATTTAGACTTGTTGAATTTCATCTGCCAGCGATGTTCTCAGGCATAGAGACGATCTATGTCTTCCTGAAGAGCCTCACAGTCTTCAACACTGTTGATCTGCCTGTACATGATGCAATCATCAGCTAGAAGACATACCTCTGATGTCAGTCCGTCAGAGATGTCATTTAGATACAGCAAAAACAGCAGAGGGCCCAAAACTGTGCCCTGAGGGACACTGCAAGTGACATGTATAGAAGATGAAACAGCACCGTCTAAAGCTACCTGTTGAGATCTTTTAGTGAGGAAAGTTCTTATCCATGTATGTAATGAGCCCTGAACACCAGCATGCTGAAGCTTGGCAAGCAATCTCTCATGTGGGACTGTATCAAATGCCTTGCTGAAGTCCATAATGATCACATCGGCTTGACCTCTGTTGTTTAGAACTCCAGCAAGGTCGTTGATCGTCAGTGCCAATTGTGTCTCACAAGAACTTCCCCGGCGAAAACCGTGCTGTCTATCATTGATGAAATCATGATCTTCCAGGTAACTCATTATGATGGAGTGTATTATATGTTCCAGGAGTTTACAGGGAATTGAGGTCAGTGATACAGGCCGATAATTCCCTGGTTCAGAGTGGTTTCCTTTTTTAAAGAGGGGGACAACATGTGCTCGTAACCAATCCTCCGGAAGTTCCCCTGTAGAAATTGACTTCTGGTAGATGATGGTAAGAACTGGGCAATACTACTAGCACATTCCTTCAGGTGTTATCCCATCCGGACCAGGTGCTTTCTGGGTCTTCAAATCCCTGAGTAATTTTTCTACGCCCAAGATAGTTAAATTAATAGGTGGCATAACTGGAAAATCAGATGACAAAGTAGGAATACTACTACGATCCTCGTTTGTAAACACAGATTGAAATTGTTCGTTCAATGCGTTAGCTTTTTCAACAGCAGAAGTAGCGATTCCTTTCAGAGTATTCAGGACTGCAACACCAGAAAAATTTTGACAGGGGGGGTAGGACATGTCAACCTAACAGCAACAGCGAATTCAAACGGCATCAACTTCCGGGTGCTAGTCTGTTTCAAATACTTAATGGTAGGAGGGCGGTCTCACGCATATCGAACGGTTACACACAGACTTGATTAAAGACTAGGCCTGGTCACGAATATTTAAATATAAATGACCGTTATTGGAAATTACACTATTTTGCAGCGGGGTTAATATACTAACCCTGATGGATTTTGAAGTCAATATTTTTTCCCTAAATTATCATGATATTACTAAGATCTTTTGAACAAAGGTTTAAAAGATGATTTTGTAATGTCACTGGGACCGAGACTGCCATAGTAAATACACGTAGCAATTCCACAAATTACCGTTTGGAAATCCCCAATGCCCAAATCGAGCAGATCGTGCCCTACCCCCCCCCCCCCCCAAATTTTGACAAGTATTTTAATGAAGCGCCAGAAGGGTTTGGTATCACCGGATTCTAGACTTTTACCAACTTCAAACAAGAAATCAGCACAGGATTTGCGAATGCTACGATCCATAACGCAGCAAAAATTTTTAAAACAGTCCCAGTCTAGGGTGTCGTTAGACTTCTTTGCTTTATTATATAATCGCTGCTTAGGACGAATCATCCTGATGTGAGAGTTATGAACCCATGGTAATTGCATACTATTTTTTGACATTCTACTGGGAATATGTTTCTCAATTGAGGTGAGAACGGCATGTTTAAAGTCAGACCAGAGTTGATTCACACTGGGGGGGGGACTGCAATATAAAATTTTGGTAAGCGTTGAGGCGAAATTGTGAATATCGCTGTTAATCTGTTCAAAGTTGCCCTTTTTATACAAATAAACTTTCCTGCGAGGAACTTTAACCCTTTGCAGTGCAAGCAAGCATCAACCGAAACAATATTGTGGTCTCCCAATTTGGGTAGAATATTAATGTTCTGGACAAAATAAGGTGTATTTGTGAAAACCAGATCCAAAACACTGTCCCCTCTTGTTGGTTGGGTAACCATCTGCTGAAGATTGAAGTCAAGTGCCATCTCGAGAACTTGTTTACTGACAGCTGGGTATCTGCCCCCTGTTTTAAAGCTATTTGTCGCCCAGTCTACATCCGGGATATTGAAATCCCCGGCAAGCCAGAGTTGACTTGACTTAGGGATTTTATGCAAAATCAGCTGTAATTGATTAATATAGTCTAAATCAGTCATTTTACAGTGTGCATCAGCTCTGTAAAAAACACCAAAATTAACAGCCTGGCTGCCTTTCATGTGAATACTAGCCCAAATAGATTCACAGTTAGAAGTAAGATCTGGCTCTTCTTTGGCGATCAAGTTATTTTTAACAGCCAAAAAACACAACACCACCAGTAGTTGTTGTTTTTCTATCCTTCCTAAAAACTTGGTAAGTTGATGAAGAATTTCATTTGAAAACACCGAGCTGTTAAGCCTGGTCTCTGTACCAAATACCACATCAGGTTTCTCCTTTTCCAGAAGAACTTGAAAAGAAGGAATTTTATTCCCAATACTTTGGAAATTTATGTTCAGAAATTTCACTGATCTTGATGTGGGCTTAGACCTGCTTCTATTAAGTGTTTTACAGTTTTTTACAAGAGCTGCGGGTTCTACTTGGACTCAAAGTATGTTTTGGGTTACCAATCTGCCCTGTGTTGACAGTAAAATCAGTAGACGACACATTCGATAAGTCAGAGTCAATATTGGCTAACACATCAAAAGAATTTGACATGTTCAGGGAGCTCGAGAATAATGTGGAGTCGGTGAGATTTGGTAGGCCACACCTGCAACAAATCCACACATATGATTCATGTTCCATATAATGCACTCCATATATATTATCACTCAAACCAGTACATTTGTTATGGTACCAAATTAAGCATGTTTCACATTCTATGGCCTTCTGGTTGGCATTCACATTCTTGTTACACAAACCACAAGGGTACTTGGGACCCGGATTTAGCTGTACGTCCCCAGAGATGAGAATTAGTAACAGTATCTGCATGGAATTATTCATAGGTTTCTTTCTGTAATAAGGTAAATGAGTTTTTCTGAAAATTCCAGGGCTTTTAGAAGACATACAAGCATGGAACAGACTGACCCGAGACTTGATTGTAGCTTGAGTGGTGGAGTATCTCAGCTGATACGTATCATGATCCAAAGGGTTACCATCTTGGTTATAGATCCAGTAATTTAATATCCAAATAATGGTGAAAATGGAGAGCAAGTGTATGGTAAATCGTATATCCATCCTGATACATTAAACAAATCCCCGCGAAATATATATAGATCCAAATACGAGTTTCTGGTATGGTATAGGGCCGGTGTATGTATATTGCACAAAATATCGACTGCGTCACAACATAACAAGGATGCGGGTTAAAAACTATCCAAATATGTCTAAAGTTTAAAACAAATATACACCAAAATTTATTCAACACACGTTTAAGTCATATTATACAACATAAATAGTTAAAATGCGACGATGCAACAGATAAAAAAGGGATATTTGTATATCCCACGAAATGAAGACAACATGTCTGCTCAGCCACGCATGCGCAAAATTACTGTGTAGTAATTGGTTGGAATAGATCACAAGACATGCATAATGCACTGTGTGACATTGTAATTAGCATGAGCCTCAATTTGTTGGTGGTTTGAGGATTCTTTCAGAGTTTTACATTGGCGTGTATATCATAATGGAGTAGCAGTGCCGCCAGCAAACCTAGACTCCTTTATAAACATTGTTGAGTGTCAGTGTAATAGCCAATAATTAGTGCATACATTCCATGGTATTGAGTGTCATGATATGGTAATTTTTCTGACACAACTGTGCAAACCATTCTAGGAATTTTTGAAATGGTGCAAAAATTAATGCATTTTTCTCCAAAACATCAGAATCAAATGAAATTTTGGAAATAACCTTCTTTTGAGGATATCTAATAAATCACAAACAAAAGAAATGTGCTAGGATCATGAAATGAACCTTTAAGATATGACCAAAATGTTGGAATAGATGTTAATACAATTAAACCTACTTTATATTTCCCTGCAAGATGGCTTCCTGAAAAATGTCAACTATTTTTTTTGGGGGGGGGGATAAATATGATGCATTAAGGAAAAAAATATGGTTTGCAAGATTCTACCCAAGAATTTTAACTCAACTACCTATTAAAGAGACACTGGAGCAAGTTGAAAAGAGTGTGCCCTCAAATCTTTTTCAAAATTTATATTTTTGCATGGTTGCAATGTCTTTACATGTGTTATGTCTCAGTGAAATGATTAAGTCCAAATTAACACCTGTGTAAATCAGGGATGTAAGAGGGCCTGAAAAAATAAAGCCTGAACCAGAGGTGGTGCCAGGGAGTGGAAGGGGCAGCCACCCCAAGAGTTTCAAAAGTCATACAAAATTGATACAGAGTTTGATGACACATGATGGGGATGGTAAATTGTAGGTTAACTGCAAATGGCATGTGGTTGTTTTCCATTTGAATTCGTTGGCATATTACCATATTCAACTTTATTAGCGCCCATGCTGCACTAACTGCCCACCCCAACTTTGCCACCAATGATCTCCCCTATTACCCCTCCCCAATTCCCCTCCTACCCCAAAATCTCCCCAAAGCCCCTCCACAATTCTCCCTCCTCCCTAATATCTCCCCAACGCCTCTCCACAATTCCCCCTGCTCCCCCAATATCTCCCCAACACACCCATGGTGAATGTGGTGGAACATTGTTTTAACTAGAGGAAGCCAGGGTCGCAGCAATATCCTTAATTTTGCAAACAACAAAAACATACCTTTATCATCCTCACCACACTCTCAACAGCAACTTCAGGAACCTATAAAGGATCTGTGATGAGTGGATTGGGTTGCCAGTCTGAGGAAGCTACTAGAGTAGCAGCGTAACGTCACTAAAAATGTGAGTAACACCTTCACAATTTTCTTGGATTTGACAGTATGAATCAATCAACTATACGTCTACAACAATCCAGATGAACTTATTCAATGAAAACAGTCCATGTGCGCATGAAAAGAATTTAATAATGACAACCAGATATGGTTCCTCTGCATACAACTGGGAAAGGGGAAGCAGTGACCTCCCAAGGTCATGAAACTGACTCCCTCCCATATCGTACCTACCTGTTCAATCCTACCTCTTCCATAAATAAGTCACTAGCGGCATGCTCACCCTTGAGTTCTTGTGAATAAAAGTCAACAAAGTCCACATACTTTGAAGAAATCTCTTTAGCAAGTTTCATATGATTTTTATGGCTGGGCTGATTTAGTCCCCAAAAGAGTATCTTTTCAGGCCTTTGTGGACCCATCAATATTGATGATGCATCTTTTTTTAAATCATTTGAAGACATGAAACATACTACTCGAAGAGTTGTACGAGTTCCGACATCTTTCTCAAAGGCTTTGACAGGGGCTGCATTCATGCGCAAAACACAAGATGCATTGTCTATTTCTTCACCAGCTCCCTTGTCAAGCAGTTGGCCAGAGCTGGATACTATTGAACATGTAGAACAGTTTTTCTGCAGTGACTGTAAAAGAACAAATAAATGTCATCAATTTTTATAATTTTACACGTTTATTTCTTGTTATCTACTCATAACATTTAAGTACCTGTACAAAATCTGTACCATATCAAATACCCAATTCACTAGATCACTCTTATTTTCTAATGATTTAATGCTCGCTTTGTCAAATAAAAACTTCTCTATATCCAAAGCTATGCATGCAGTATGGAAATGATATCTAGATCGAGAACTGGCAAATGAGAGGCTATGCATGCAATCAGCGAAAAGCAAGAATTTATATAAATAGCATACTTTTACATGTCCCTTGCACCACTAGCGGGTTGCTCTTGCCAGTCTCATTTTTAAAAGCAAGGGTCAACATCATCCCAGTCACCACTTAGTCTAACTACAGGCCCTGTGACCTTGTTATATTATATATACAGAACATATTATATCTAGTTTTTCCTGCTGAATCTGATCCACTGGGTGCCATAGAGGAGAAACCTTGACCATTTTCGAAGAAATGAAAAAAATTCAAAATGGCCACCAAAAACAAAAAACTCATGTTAATCACTCAAAAGTTGTAATTTTTTTGCCTGTCCAGTCAAAACACCCTGTTACCAATTAAAATATGATTCATTAACCACGTAATTAAGAAATTCAATATGACCACCAATGCAATAAAACATCTGATATTTATCTACTTTCGACCATACAATGGTAACTTGGCATATGCTAATGCTTTAGTAATCAAAATATTAATTGTGACTATTAAGAACCACTTTCAATAATTTGATAATCAAATCAATTAACCATTCAAGACTGCTCCAAAATGGCTAGCCAAGAACTGTATTGCTTGTGTATATCACTATAACTCTGGGTCATGTGGTGCAATGGTCTAAGCCTTGGACTTGCAATCCCAGGGTTGCAAGTTCGAACCCCCGCTAGGCCGTTGCCTCCACTTTAACACAAGGCCCTAGAGTAAAATTCTGCCGTCTACAAAATCAACCACAATGATTGACTTTCCACACGTAAAATGTTTCTTAAAAATGTAATTGGTCATACCAGTTTGGGACGATATATTGCCAAGCTTCCCAAATGGAAGTTACCATAACAGAAACTCATTCAGAGCAGTTTGAATATCATAACAATCAAAGTCATTGATGGTGGCATCCCAGATGGGCATCCAATATGGCTGCCAATAAGTAAAGGTCGGTAAGTCATTCATGTTGTAGGCTAAAGATACATTTTTTGTGTTTTTTTAGTTGGACGATCACTGTCAAAAATTCCAGTAAAACAATTGAGTTGTTATAATCAGATGTCCCAACATGGATGCCAGTAGATATCTAAAACCTACCAAAAATAAAGAGATACACATTCTAGACTATTAGTGATTGGATTTTTCACCACTTAGTAAGTGCCAGTGCCAGCCATATGGACACCCATCTTGGATGGCATCTTACATGTATCAATTCTGATTACCTAATGATATTGTAAACTGATCTGATTGACTTACAGGCCTGGGATATAAACAAGAATTATAGCTCTGGGTTAAATAAAGTTATTTATAGCCATAGAGTATTGGAAGCCATCTATGAATGCTATAATAAAGGGATTATCACATTTTTGAAATATTTCTTACAGTTTTAACTGATTAATTTCTTGAGTGTCAAAACATCAGGATATATACCAAGTTACCAATCTGCAGTCAAGTAGAACACCATCAGACACGATCGGACTCAGAACTGGCATTGGCTGTACAAAGCACTTCCTTCACAAGATCGGTGTGGAACTTTCACCAAACTGATTCTGGAGAGCCACAAACCATTAGCCACATCATAGATAACTGAGTAGGGATGTGTTTCCGGCATTACACCGTTGGTTTTTGAGGCCAGTTGATGAGGCAATTAGTTATCACTTGATAAATCACCAGATCAACTACATGAGTGGTTTTGCACCACTGTCAATCAACTTCTGTTATCAGGTTCGCTACATTTTGGAAGTCGGCAGGAAGTGAATTTGAAACCCTTGTGGACCGTGGACTTGTTGCTTGCCTTCTCCATTATGTAGTCAGTGACTTTGAAGCATTGCTTGTTTTTCAAGACTACATACACCAAAATAGATGTGTTGTTTTCTCACATTACAATTATAATAATAATGCTAACAAGAATGTTAGGGGGAAATTTTAATTATTCATTAGGTTACAATGAGTTCTTTTTTATTTAAATTAATATTCATATCCTTTGTTCTTCTAGTGGATTACCCTTCACTTGCATAAATTAATATTCATATCCTTTGTTCTGAGTTCTGAGTGAATAACAAAAGCCAATTTCGCCCTAACGTACAGGATAGCAATGTAATAATAATAATAATCATCCTAACAGTGGAATAAGGAGAAATATTAATCATTCATTAGTTTATAATGAGCTCTTTTTGTTATTTAAATTAATATTCATATCCTTTGTTATTCTACCTCATTTGCATAAATTACTATTCATATCTTTTGACGGAATATACCGCAAACAATAGATGCCTTAAGGGGAAACATAATTTCGCCTTAACGCCAACTTTCGTGCAAAAGATAATTTTGCCTTAATGCTGAATTAGTCATATAATAATAATATAACTCTAACTGTAGAATAGGGGAAATTTTAATTATTCATTAGGTTATGAGTTCGTGTCTTATTTAATATTCATATACTTTGTTATTCTAGGGATTATCCTTCATTTGCATAAATTAATATTCATATCCTTTGTTATCCAAAATGGAATAAACCGCAATAGAAAGGGATACTTTAGGGGAAATGAAATTTCGCCCCAAGAGTATTCTGAATGAATAACAAAATCCAATTTTGCCAGATACACCACTGGTAACACAGTATGGGTAGTGTGTTGATGGTTTTGCTACAATTGGAATTTTGGGTCTTAAAATGTAGAAAATGGTCCCAGGAATCCAAATCACATTGTTAAGAATTTTTATCCCTTCCGATGGCTCAAATTGGTGGCAATACCCATGTTTTTGATGTCAAGGAAGACAAATATCACATCCAGAAAGCTGATCTCAGCAGAAAGTTGCAGATTGTTTCCTTCAGGTTGCCATCTTGAATTTCATAATGGCTGCCATTTTTAACATAAAATTTGCCCAATATCTAGACTTTTGAGCAACATAGAAAGCTCCAATTGGTGGCAATACCCATGTTTGTGATGTTAAAGAACATATTACATTCAGAAAGTCACAAAGTTATATAATCCTGCCCAAGCTTTATTTGTTGGTTAAAATTACTAGCATCAAAATAGTCCTGGTTAATTAAATTCTTGATCAAATTCCTGATTTTGGTTGAAATGTTAAAATTTTAATGATTTTAGGGATGTGGATATGATTGCATAAGCATGTGCTTGCATATGGCCTCAATATACTTTTTTGTGAGACTCCCACTTTAAGGAATTGCTTACGAATTCAGCACACCTATTTGTGATATTTTAAATTCATCCTATGCAGAAGAGGTAGTTCCAACTCAATGGAAAAAAGCCATTGTTGTGCCCATATCCAAAACTAACCCCCCCCCCCAAAAAAAAATGTGACAAAGTAAGACCAGTATCATTGTCTGATTGTTTCGCTAAATGCTGAGACATTTATAACAGATTGGATTTTAAACAATATTTGAGACAAAATTGATTTACAACAATATGGTAAATTGGTAATGTCAAGGGTGTCAGTACCTCACACTACTTGGTGAGCCTACTCCATTTTTTTTTGCATCAAGGTGCTGATAAACTCAACAACGTGGGGACGGTGGTTCTTCCGGACTTCTCGAAAGTATTCGACATGGTTGGTGGATGGTGGTTCTTCCGGACTTCTCGAAAGTGTTCGACATGGTTGGTGGACGGTGGTTCTTCCGGACTTCTCGAAAGCGTTCGACATGGTTGACCACAATCTGTTGATCGAGAAATTTATTCACATTGGGAGTCCAAAAATCCATTGTCCCTTGGCTGTGTGACTTTCTTAGCAACTGTATGCAGTGTGTTAGATATAATTCAATTTTTTCTGATTTGGGTATTTTATCTGCCAGCCTACAAGTGTACCTCAAGGCACAAAAATATGTCTTATAGGTTTTTCAAGTGATAATTAATGATGCTATGCAGAACAATACTGATCCCATAAGTTGTTGGAAATATGTGGATGACCTGACAATAGCTGAAAACTGCACACAGGCAGCTGCAGCGTATTCTTGATTCATCCAGCCAATGGACTGAAAATAAATAGTCTGAGTTTGAATCCTGCAAAATGTCAGGCCCTCCAGATATGCTTCAAAACTGAGCTAACTCATCCTACTGATTACTGAGTTGAAAATTAATGTCCACTCATCATGCAAAAATACTGGGTGTTTGGCTTCAGCATGATCTCTCCTGGATTAAAATATTTCTGAAATGATTCTAAAGCCAACCACAGTGTTTATATGTTGAGAATGTTGAAAAGGTTTGTCTTTAAAGGGGAGGAGCTTATTAGTATTACTGTGTATAAAGCTAAAGTTACATATGCCCTCTCTTAGAATATGCTGATATTGCATGGAATTCATCCCTCACAATGAAACAAGCCAAAACCATTGAACAGGTACAGAGATGTGCATGCAGGATTGTGCTTGGTCACAATTTCACAACAATCCGCTCAGTGATAGCAAGATTGAGTTACCGGCTACTAGGGAAGGTCATTGCCTTAAGTTTGGGCTTGCTGACATTGAAAGCACAAAGGATCTTCTTTCACCTACTAGGCTGGAGAGTCATACCTGCAATCTTTACAATGCACACAAATTCTCCCTATCCCTCATTTCATCGAGTTGTTAAATAATTTGTTTGTCTCTCTTTTGATGTTGTTTTTCCCCTGTTAATTTGTCTTAATTTCCATCTTAGAATTTTCAGCATGCATATCTCTGTTTTCATGTTGAGAATTTTTAAATAAAATGTGTGTGTGTGGGGGGGTGAGGGGTGGGGGGTAGGGACTTGAATCGGATGTTAGCGAGTGTGTGTGTATGTGTGTGAACCTGTGTGTTGTCAGAGAATGAGTGTTTGTGGCTGAATGCATACAAGTATGATGAATGTTGAGTTTGTTAGATTCTGCATGCTTTGATTTTGAAGTGGGTTAGGAGTTCTTATATTTTCTAAGTTTATTTATTATCTTGGGTATATTTTATTACTGCAATATTTTGATGCAATTTGTAATGTGCAATGTGCATAATTGTAGTGTTTAATGTATAATGTTCTTTATGTTAGTGGTGCAATCTTGTGTATTTTACTAATCTGTTTTTATGGTGTAAATTATGCATAATTTGGCCATTGGCCACAAAGTATTTTGCAATAAATAAACTTGAAACTTGAATAAACATTTTTAACATAATTTTAAAAATATCCTGACTTCTGAGTACGGTAACATGCAAAACACAAATAGGTGGCAATACGGATGTTTGTGATGTCATAAAATGCAACAATGACATCCAGAAATAATGACTATATTTATAACATTGTGTTGCCAAAATACCTTGGATTTCAAAATGGTTGCCATTTTCCAAATATTTCGCTCATTATCTTGACTTCTGAGCAACATAGAAGGCTCATATCACTGTGGCGATACCCATGTTTGTGATACCACACAAAGTTGAAGATTGTTTCCTTGTGGCAGCCATTTTGGAAATCCAAAATGGTTGCCATTTTCAAAATATTGTAGCAAATAAGCCAACAAAATGACAGTGTCCCATATAGCCCCTGAGCTAGACATTTGTAACACATCTCAAGTACAAAAGGTTTGAGTGATTAAATATGCAGACAGACTGACAGGGACCCTTAAAAAGACATACAAATGTCAGCCATTTTCACATCTATATGACCATAAGCATTACTACTTTACTAGTACACAATTGTTACATATATTTTCCATTATTTAGAAGTCAAGATATTTGGCAATACAATATTGTGAACATGGTCATTATTTCTGGATGTCATTGTTGCATTTTATGACATCACAAACATCAGTTGTGTTTTCTATGTTAATTACTCAGAAATTGGGATATTTTCAAAATTATGTTAAAAAATGGCAGCCAATTTGAAATTCAAGATGGCCACCTCAAGGAAACATGCAATCTGCAACTTTCTGGATGCTATATTTGTATTCATTGGCATCCCAAAAACATGAACATTGCCACCAGTATGAGCATTTGAGCCATTTGTAAAAAAATAGTGGCCATTTTGAAATGAGGGAAAAAATTTGTGACTTTCTGGATGTAATATATGTTCCATCAAAGACCTGGGTATTGCCACCAATTGGAGCCTTGTTGCTCAAAAGTCCAGATATTGGGTGAGTTTATGTTAAAAATGGTGGCCATTATGAAATTCATGTATATTCCATTAAGGTTTGCGAATTCAAAAGTGCATCAGACAAAAGTGTGTCAGATGGGTCAGGTTATGGAAACTCCCCAAAACAAGGGTATTGCCACCAATATGAGTGGGCCTTCTATATGTATCTCAGAAGTCAAGCTATAGAGCAAAATATGTTGAAATGGCAGCCATTTTTAAATCCAAGTTGCCTTCCAAACAGAAGGGATAAAAATAGTAACAATTTGACTTGGATTCCTGGGACCATTTTCAACATTTTAAGACCCAAAATTCCAATTGTAGCAAAAAAGCCAACAAATCTCAAAGCACCAACACACCACAATACAGTTAAAAGGGCAATATATATGAAATTATGATTAATCTTACTGCATTATGAATGTAACAGGCAAATAATGCCCAGCTAGTCATCTTCAGGTGCCTGTCAAACAGGTAATTTGCTAAAAAAAGGGCACTGGCAAAATATAAAATCACAAAATATAAAATTTCAATTTGCTCACAAATGATAGTCTAGGCCATTGGAAAAAATATAGATATAGTTTACACATTAAATTAACACACCCCAAAACAGATAGGGGCATTAAAAAGAGAGGCTAAAGACATACAGGTAATCTGTAGATTAACTTTTAAGTTTGTCGTAACTTCAATCAACAAATGTGTCTATTACATGAATATCATAGACTCGTTACTCATTGATATTAAAACCACAAAGGTCTAGACCTGTCTAACAGTGTGGATGCCATGGGAATCACCTCCGTTGTGTATTTTCTTGTCTTAAAAAAAATGACATTTCCGTCGTCTGCTGAATTAAAGAGACATGAGGACATTACCAGAAAGAAGCACCCCATTTTTTTTATTTGGAATGCTTAGCAATGTATTAGATCACATCTGAAGTGAATAAGCTGATTACACCGTCTTTATGAAATAACATGAAGATTTAGTGTTTTCTGTCGTGCACGACAGAAATTCAAAGCATGGTTTTCTATAGGGACGATTATGATAGCAGGCAAGTTCAAAACAATTGGTTTGTGGTTTTCTTTTGTACTTGTTTGTCCAATAAACTTTCAAAACGTTCTAGGGAGGTGGTCTACAACCAATCCAGTGCAATTTGAGAGAAATTTGCATCCTCAAAAAAATCTCCTCCTGTCACTTTAATGACTCAGGAGTCATTAATTATAAAATTGTTCTGTTTATCCATAAGGGCGCTGATTTGGGCTTAATCATTTCAGGTGAGCACTAATGTGTATAAAAGCATTACAACCATGCAAAAATATCAATTTTGAAAAATCTTGAGGGTGCACTATTTTTCAAATGTGCCAGTATCTCTTTAATATTAAACCCCGCATGAGCATACAAATTTAAAATTGCCTAAAAAATTACCTGATTGTCCTTGAAGGACTTATAGAACTGACGTGCAGATGGACGCACTGATACCATCTCAATCTTTGAATTGTCTTCAACGAAAGTGCTGCTATTTGTGTCAGAAACTGGTTGAGCTGGATGGAGTTGAGAAAATATATTCCGACTGTTCATAATACTAGAATGGTGTGAAGATAGAGTACTGGTTGGTGATATGATGATATAGCAAATTGTACACACTATGATAGTGTAGAGGACTAAAGCTAACATCAGGGTGTAACCATTCTGTCAAATGCAAACAATAGAGAAATCATGAACACTAATGATGTAATGACTCATTGTTCACCACATTCTGTTATGCCTTCTAAAGGGGTTCCAGAGTTCTTGGATTTTTACATTTTACAGTTTGACTGGAGCTTAACCCCCTGAGGTCTACGCACCTTTCTTACACTCTCTCTGATTGGGTTATTACAGGATATAACATGAGTAACCTCTTACATAACCAATCAAAATAGACCTTCTATATGTCTGTATCACCATTTCAGCTTTTCTTACCATGTTTTCCGATTGGCTAAATATATCTTATACCAATATTGACCAAGAAATAGCCAGTAACCTCAGGGGTGTTTTTGATACAGGTGTATTTTGGGGTTAAAAATACCTTGTGTACATGAATAAAGTAAAATCAACTTAAAATTGCTGGTGAAATAAAACTGTGATGATTACAGAGGACCTTCTCCTCTCCTTATCCGGTGGATGTCTCTTTACACTTTTTCTAGTGGTTCTTGCATTAATGCTGCCCTCAGTCTATATTACAATTGTAATAACATATTTTGTTCAAATTTAGGCAGCTCCGGACAGGCATCTGCCAGGACATTTTCTTTTCTTTGATATGTTTTATGTCCTGATTGTACCATATGGAGTTATTATAGTAAACTGGAGTGGAACTCACTGGTAACCTATTGTACACAGCACGTTTCGAGTGTTAATGGGCGCCTATTGTCCGGAAACTAAACTCAAGTGGTTTGAAGTGGATTCGATCGATCGGTCTTCACCTCGAAATCGCTGCCCGAAATGTTAACAGCGATCCGCACACACACACAAGCAAATTATTTTTTTACGGGCAAATGAAGAGAATGTGCATATGATTTTAACGTAATTAAGATCAAACGAAGAGCACTGCATGATAATCTGATGAAATTATGAGCACCCATTGGCACGATCTGTAGGTTGAAAATGCGTAAATTGCCTATTTTTTTCGTATCACCTCGGTTCGACTTAGTCGGTATATCACAGCACGACTTCAGCTCAAGCCAGGCCATGTGTTAAAAATGCTGAGCGATGACCCCAGGCTGAAATTTTGTTAGCTTTTCAGCTCATATTCATGAAGCCACTATCACCATCGTCACTTTTTTATCGTTAAGTTGCAATTTCTGTTAAGATTTTAAACAATTTATCGTAATAGGCCTAAATGTTCTGTTGAATCAAAATTCACACCGACGGGCACCGGTCTAATGCGTGTTCGATCGCCAGCTGTCTGGTGTGTTTTTTTCCATTTTACAAATCACAAATAAATACATTGAGCATTATACACGTTATCATGATTTCGAGTCAATCTAGGTTGTTAATTTGTTTTAAAGGATTTTTAAAAAATACTTTGACGTATTTACTTTTATTTTTTTTTTTTTTTTTTTTTTTTTTTTTTTTATTTTGGTTTACTTCTTAATTTACTATAATAACTCCATGATTGTACTCTTATGTAACTGGCAACTTGCATTGAGAGCATGTGTGTTTGCCATTGGAACAATGCACAAGGCTTGTGATCATTAGACTTGTTAAAGGCCGACTCAGATTTCCAAGGAGGGCCCCTCATTTTTTCAAACAAATCATGTTTTTTGGCATATGGGCTTTTCACAGTAAAACAACACCCTGATGAGTGTTTTTAAAACTTTCGTGTTTGATTTTGTGAATGGATTTACCAGCACTGCTGTAATTTTTGTAGGTACTCGATTATTATCGGAGAGATAGTGATAAAATTTTCAGTATGTTACGCATGTTTGTTTTCATTCTATGACCATTTCTATGCCAGAAATGCCCAAAATTTCGGCTGTCATAATCACATGCCATGAAAGCATGTTGACAAGGTATGTCGATGTACAACCGGTATCAGGGGATCTAAAATTGCATCTAAATTGCATGATAAAATCATTTAATCATAGCTTTGTTGGTGTTTTAATAAAGCAAATCTAAATATACTTCCAAGTGTTGAAAAAATAAAAGACATCGACTGAAAAACCAGAGTGACAAATTTGTAAGCACACCTCTTTTCCTCCATTCCAATGGGATTATTCAGTTAAGCAAGATATTGCTTTAATGTTCAATAGTAAGGGGTATAGCATTATTGAATATGAAGTAATGATGACCCTTGCTATTTGTTTTAATCGATTTATGAATTATAAATAGCCATATCTCCTTTATTGATCCTCAAAAGGAAGTAAATGCTCACACAACAGATCTCCCACCTTTAATTAATCCTGCATGTGTAAATGAAAAAGGTTTCAACACGACTACTGAAATCCAGGTATAGACAAGTATGCCAATAAGGGTCTAAGCTCTTAGCAAATCCTAAAACTAATGGGAAGGTCTTGTTTTCTTGCTCTGCAACAGGTGAATTGCTGTTTGGATTGTCGTATCACTTAAGACACATTCCTATAAAAGATTCAGGATTAATCGTAGTTGAATATTCAAGAAAATGTAAGAGAGTTAGTTAAATGGACCAGCATCATTGATATGTACATGCTAACAAACACAAGTTTAATGTGTGTAATTCCCATAGAATGAGAAAAAGGGGGTGTGCTTACAAAACCCGCAATACTAGGTTATTTTCAGTCATTTCTTCATTTCTCACACACATGAAAGTATATAGATGTGTTTTATCAAAACAAAAAATTTTTTGTTTTTGTCATGTGAGTGCATTAAGGTCAAGATCATCTTTAATCCTTGCATGTTTTTGATTCCATAGTATGAGCCCCAGGTGACATCATAAGTAGGCCTACTATTGTTCTGAGGGGCGCAACCCCAAAGGAAAATAGTAGGCCTGCTTGATGTTACCGAGGAACCATAGTTTTGAGCCAGACACTTGAATAAAGGCAGTATATATTTGTTTTATATACTTCATTAATAAATTTCCATAATTTTCGTCTTTCAATACTCAATGCAAGGTCGCCTTTAAACAAAAGCAAGGTGCACAACCTCCCTCAAGTACTATTTACGTCTGTAAAAAGTACTTTTGCTGTATTATGCACTTGTGCAATATCACAAGCCAGATACTATTTACAGCTTGGAGGTACTTTTTATGCTTGGAGGTACTATTTACGGACGTGAATAGTAACCTTGCACACATCGTCATCAACATAGCTGAACTATTTCAAATCACATGAGAGACGTTTAACCAACAAGCTCAAATTTATTAATGCAGTGTACAGCCTGTCTCATAAAATACATCGGTCCTCAGACCGCATGTGTCACCAGCAGTCACGGTTTGTAATAACTCTCATATGACCTCTGACCTTGGCATGTGACCTTTGACTGCATTAACAAATGAGGATCCAATGTTGCACCTATGACTCGCTTTTGGTTCCAATTGAACTTCAACTTTTCGATTGAGGTAAATTTTACATTTTCAGCCTATCTTACAACTTGACCTCACAAGACCTTGACCTTAGGATGTGACCTTTGACCTCATCAACAAATGTGAGATCCAATGTTGCACCTATGACTCAAGTTTGGTTCCAATTGAACTTCAACTTTTCAATTTAAGCCAATTTTACATTTTCAGCCTAACTTACAACTTGACCTCACATGACCTTTGACCTTAGGATGTGACCTTTGACCTCATTTGCAAATGAGGTATCCCATGTTGTATCTATGAATCAAGTTTGGTTTAAATCCATTGAAGTATGTGGATATTACAGGCAAATGTTAACCCTTTTTCACAACAACAAAAGACATCAACAACAACAGACACCAACACACAACAGTGGACAAAGTGATCCTATGCATCTTCCTGCCATAAGGCAGGCAACACAAAAATTACCATCAGGAAAACAAATTGTTAAATACGAAATTTCAATATAAGTCATGCAAACTTGCTATAATATTAAAGAACAAAGACTGGGCTTTCCAATAGAGTTTGTTTCATCTTATATGCTTTTGTCAATTCAGAGATATTATCAAGATCAATTTTGTGCCACTTTCATGCATAAGCAGAGTTGTTTCGCGTACTGTGCCATGATCAAAATATTGCAACTTGGCAAAAGAAACAAAACACAGATTAAAGTACCAAAAAGGAAGTCTGGTTTTCTTGACACAAGCTTTAATAGTCAACATAAGTTCAATGATAAATATTTTCTTTTCATAATACACAAACATTTATTGCACATTTTCAATGAAATGCAGTTTTACATTTATTACACAATTGGTATCTGTTAAATCATGCCAGAAGGAATATAATTGCAAAAATAACACTCCAAATATAAAGAAATTGTTTTAAATATATTGCACTATCTTTGTGCATTAACTAATTATTTAAGTCAATAACAATTTGAATTTGGAAGCAAAGTATCAAGATGTCTTTCATGACACTTCCAAGACCATAAAACTCTCCTCCAAAGTAAATGGAGGTTACTGTATGGTCATGATTCTCTTCTAACAAACAACAGTATGTCGAATGTTATACACGTTAAAGCCAGAACTTACTGAAGATAATTTCCACCATTACGTAACTGTTTTACATCTTTCAAAGTTTCTTTATGAAGTTAATCTCATTTTGAAGTATTTCAAATCTGTTCAAACGTCAATAACTTACGTTAAACTAAGTGTTTTACCGTTTTCACTCGCCCAGAAAGTGGCAAAAACTTGATTTTTGTGTTCTGCAGTAAACTGGAGTATCTCTCGATTGAAACAAGCAAATGAAATGAAACAAAAACTAGACATGTACTGGACGTGCTTCGAAAGAAGCACTAAACCTTAGGCGTTTGGCCCACATGACCTTTGACCCATATCTGTGAAACACCTCCATATGGGCCTTAGGTCAGCGCATCTTCTGACCAAGTCTTGTGATTATAGCAATTGATTTGTGGCTGAAACAGCAAAAAGGAGGGTTAGAGCGACTGACCTGTAATGACCCCTGCGTGACTTTAGACCCCAATCTGTGAATACCCTATACGCCCTTGGGTCAGCGGTTCTTCTGACCAAGTCTTGTGATTATAGCAATTGATTTGTGGCTGAAACAGCAAAAAGGAGGGTTAGAGTGACTAACCTGTAATGACCCCTGCAAGACCTTTAACCCAAATCTGTGAACACCCTGTATGACACCTGGGTCAGGGGTTCTTCTGACGAAGTCAGGTTAAGATCAAGCCAACGGTGTAACACTAGTAGCATTTTGAAATATTACAAGGGGTTAGAGAGACTTCCCCTATTTGACCCCTAAATGACTTTGGATTCAAATCTGTGAACACCCCATATGGCCAGGCACCTGACAATCATTTTGACCGAATGGAACTGTGGGAGAAGCAGCAAAAAAAGGGGGTTAGAGAGAGTTTGACCTCTATTGACCCTACGTGACCCCTACGGTCACACTGTGAACACCCTATATGAGGGTTGGGTCAGGGGTTCTTGTGACCAAATCTAGTTGGAATTGGGAGAAGCATGTGAGAGGAAGCCTTTTGAAAAAGTGTTGGAAATATAGAAAAACTAGAGGCAAATTGTGCTCAAAGAGCACAAACCTAGCTGTGTGGATAAAATGATCACTTGCTGATTAGGCGAAACATTTGTTTAAATGTCATGTTATGGAGCACTTTGGCTGAAATGATCACTTGCTGATCACTGATCAAAATTTTGTGTACACCATATGTGCACTGACCATAGACAATGAATGTGTACCACTGTCGTAATCAGTGCACCTTATTTGTCAGAGGAGGATTTCATGTGTATTAGCCAAAATGACCTCTAGATGACCACTGATCAAAAATCTGTGTACACCCCATATGCACTGATAGTACGTCAGACCGGACCAGTTTTGGGCACCAAGGGGTAGGTGGAAGAGTAGAAAAATTTAATTGCTACCACATGTTAGGTACATATGTGGGGATCATCGCTTGGGTGAATCAAAATTGGCCCAAAATATGAGTCAGTAAAAGTTAAAAATGGCAAGGCAATCCTTCTACTTATATGCATTTTAAAACTTCTAAAATGAAACCTCGTTTCTATTAATATATTGGTAGTAGATTAAAATAAACTAAATTTTGACATTTTGGGTCAAGATACACCCCAAAAGAGCAATATAAGTCCGGTTTAATAGTTTCATCTTGATCTTGATTGAGTCGCCCTGACTCCAATACCCATCTGTTAAATATCGTGCCCGTATCATTTCAACCAGTTTGTTTTGATGGCTAAAAACATGATTTATGAAGCCTCCTAGAATACTATGTAAAAATAATAAATTATGTACTTTTTCACTCATAATATCTAAATTAAATATTTTAAGTCCTAAGATTTCACAGAGTAAATGAGACAAATAGTACCTTTCTACAGACACCAATATTTTATTTCTGATCACTTCCTGTAAAATCTGTGGATCCCAGGGACGAGGCTATTAGCGATTGAATCTTTAATAAATTTGATTCAAAAATTGACCCAAGAAAGGACCAAAAAGAGGTCAAAATAGACCCCAAAAGAGTGTGAATTTTAAAAAAGCTATAAATTGGGTAATTACACTCTGGAAGTTAATGTTTTGAGAAGCAACTGGAATAGACAAATGTTTGCACTTTTTGTCAGCTGGCAACCACATAGATTTGCATAGACAAAACGATTGCCATGTTGGCAAAGGTGGACAATATCATCATCATCTTTCAACTTTTGTCAAAATCTGTGGCGTACTTCTTTGCAAAACGTCTTTATCATTCATTGCTGCTCCCACTTCAAAGTAAAACTGGTATCTCTGCTGCATAGCATATCAGAGTAGGTTAGTGATCTGCTACCTCTACTTGGACATGGAAGACTCCACAGAATAAAGGTCTGATATAATCTGGTCCTTGACCAATTAGCAATGCCCACCAAACTGTGCTCTCTTCTATGCCACAATTGTGGAGATAGGAGGTATTTCACCATAGATCCGATGTTCGGTAGGATGTTTTTTCCAGGAGAAATTTTCAAATCGCATGAGTTGCCTGGTATACATTGTAAGTGCCATTTAAAAGGTCCTGCAGCTCCCCCTTCATTGTCAATGTTTCTGCACCATACAGTAAGATGATTTACACACAGGCCTGTAGAAGTTAATCTTAGTTTCTCTGGAGACAAACAGACTTCATATTATATATTTAAACCATAATAGTAAAAACAGTTGGCTAATTCAGAGCAAAATAACCAAAAGATCAGATTTAACAAAATTTTACCAGTTGCCGCAAAAATAAATTGTGGCCAGTGTGGAACACTGGTATGCACGTAGCATTGCGGTAATGTATGGGCGTATTTAGCAGCTATGGTAAATGAGATGCAATCATGTATGTGTGTCTTACGTTGAAAGCTTTATGTACGCGGCAGATATCTAATACGATGGCCATGATTCTTTTGAGGAAAACTGTGGATAGATGTATTCTGAAAGCCCAAACTGTTTTTCTTCTATGGAAGCTACTGGATACCAATTGTGTTTACCTAGTATTTCAGGAAAAAAAAGCCTGGAAATTGTGGCAATTGGGTTAAATTTGACAATTTGGGTTGGAACCATGTGATCCCGTTCAAAGTTTTTAATTGCGAATGTCAGTAGAAGGAACACTTGAATTAAGAGAGGGCGATTTTTTTTTTTTTCACAGGGGACCCCCAAAAAAGTGGATTTTTACCTTAAATATTTACACTTTTTTTGCAAACAAAGAAGCATAAACCTCTTTTTTTCACTCACAAAATCTGGCCTTTTAAGCTCTTTAGGGGCTACAGGCTTTTGAATGGGAGCGTCAGCCCCCCTCCCCCGGTACAGCCTGATATGGCATTATTATTACCAAACTTACCATTTTAACAGAACAAGACTGAGAATGTAAACCATGCATTAATTGGTTTAATATTTGACCAAATTTGGGTTATTTTACCATTAGTATCCAAGTTTTCATTTTGAATGTCACTACTAATAAACAGGATATAGGTTCAAATTAGCCAATGATTATTGAAAATCCTGCCTTAATATTGAAAATATGCAGACCAAATACCATTTTCCTTGTTGTTACACATTTAAGTCATTTTTTAACATTTGGCTATTTCTGGGGTCAACATTCAAACATTCAAATTCTTCTTGAAATCTCACAGCTATTAAAGTGAGGGAACCATACACACGTCACGGGTTTGGTGTCCCCGAAATTATCGTCCGAAGATGCAATGAGAACATTCACCTCTGCGGGGAAACGGTCCGAGGTGCATGAGAGTCATTTTCGCGTTAAGCAAATAGTTGATTAAAGTCCGAGAGAAGCATGAGAATCAATTGCCGACCGGTTTGACGGGTAATTGATTCCAATGCTTCAGGACGGGTTAGGGTTTGAAAGCGGCGTAAAGTCGTTAATGGCCGAGAATCAATGAGTATCATTCACCTTTGCGGGGGAAACAGTCGTGAGAGAATGAGAATCATTCATTTTTTCCCTTTTTTTTTTTTCAATGTGGGGAACGGTCGAGATGCAATCATGAGAATCATTCACCTCCTCGGGGAAAGGAGGGGAACGGTCTCCAAGTGCAATGAGAGTCCATTTTCGTGAAGCAAATAGTTGTTAAAGTCGAAGAAGAGAGCAATGAGAATCAATCCGACGGGTATTGAAGGGTAAGTGGCCATTCTCATTGCTCTCATGGGAGGTTAGGGTTAATATATATGAAGTTGGAATCAACCATTCTATGTTTTACCTTATGGTGGGTCAATTTTTTACCCCTTTTTGGCCCTTCTTCATTTCAATATGGAAGAGTCGGAAAAATAATTCCACATTCTATGATTTTTATCTTATTTGGGTAAATTTGACCTTTAAGGTGGTCCAATGGATTGAGCGCTCGCCCCCGCAATCCAAAGGTTGGTTTCGAGTCCCACTGCGGCCAATGTGTGCCCGTGAGCAAGGCGCTTTACCTTATTACCCTCTCCACCCAGTTGATAAATGGGGTACCAGGCATTATTCAGTGCTGGGCGAAAGTACAGACACGCTGTGCGGGAGGGAGAGTGGCGAAACCCAATAGCAAAACATAAACGAGGAGTTTGGCCCAAACGCTAAGGAAAAGAGATATGGGCACTTCCACGCCATTGCGCTTGATCGGCACGGACGACTGTACTTTTTTTTATACTGAATACCTGTTTTGCCCAATAAAAAAGAATTGCAACCACTTTCTGATTTTCTACATCCAACCCAGGTGATGATCCACACATATGTCACAAACATCTGGTACCATTGGCATCATTTTTTTCTACTCGAAACCACTTGCCCGAAATCAAAAAAATAGAGCCCTTTTCAAAGTGGCTGCGTACTATGAACATAGGCAAAGCATATGCAATAAGGGTCATGATAAGGGCCACTAATTTTGATGGATGAAAAAAAATCAAGTGACCCCTCTGGATCGAAAAAGCGGGACAATATGGACAAAATATCATTTTTCACCCCTCTTTTTTGAGCAATTTTGACGTATTGCAGCCTAATTTTGGAATAATTAATGTAATTGGCGTTTTTTGCGCGCTACGTGCGCATTTGGTCCAATTCAAACTTAATTGGAGCAATTTACCGGATGCCATACGGATTTTGCCCCCTCTGGCGGGACGACTTTATTAGAAATTTTACCCCCTGGAGCGACCTGCCTCGGTACGCTACTGTGGCGGTGCACTTGTAAAACGTGACTTTGAGCAGCCACCCTAGAAGCGAAATAATTGACCTTTCATGAAGGCGGATAAATAATAGTTTGGCAAGGTTTTTAGATGTTAATGGTAGAAGCGCTATACAAAAATGAAATTATTATTATTTCATGAAAGTCTGTGCAAAAAAAAAATGGCACATCATCAATTTAGTTTTGATTAGGCGACGAAAAAATAAAAAACCCTGTTTACGGGCCCTGACCGACCCTGATTTTTCACTTTTGCAGAATTTTTTTTTTTTTAGTTTTTCCAAAATTCATTTGTAAATCAGCCGGTTTTTCGCCCAAATTCAATTGTGGCAAATGTTTTTAGAAACAGTTTTTGTAAAAAATTTCATTTTTTCTCTTGATTTTCAGATTTTGGGGAAGTTAGGCCAATTTTGAGCTCTAGAAAAGAAAAAAATCGCCCGGACCGACCGACCCTACTCGAAGGTCCGCTCGGCCCGTTAAAACAGGGTTTTTGTTCGTCGCCTTATCTCAAATACTTCTCGGCATTGGTCTAACCAACAAACTGCATTTCTCTTTAGGAGGTTGGTCAGCAGATATGCAATTCTGAGAAATTTGGACATATTTTGTAATATATATACAACCATACCTAAGAATATCTTGAGATCCCTTTTGGTGTGGTGAATTCAATTGATCAACTTTTGCTTAGAGCGAGATTTAGGTGGTTGTTTTTGTATTTTGCTAAATTATCTTTATTTTGGGCAAAAAGTCAATTGTGCATTTTTTATTAAAATTTTGTTTTTAAGTATTTCAATTAAATTAATTGAAGAATTATTATTTCAATGATTAATTGGATGTTCATGTGTACCTTAGAAACCCCACAAATGTCTTTCTTTTTATTTCCCTACTTGTTTAGCATATAACGGAATTAACCTTAATCAGATTTTGCACTTTCTGTATAAAGGTAAATGCCTTCAGTATTATTACACTTGACTATACAAGCGTTAGTTTTTCAGATTCTCCAAGAAATATAGGAAAGCAGTATATGATTTATGTGTCAGTTGATCACAAAAATAATTCTCACGTTTGTTGTAACAATAGCAGGGTTTTGTGGTTGGAATTATCCCAATTCATATCCATACAATCTTGACAGTTTTGTCGTTCAGTATGCAACTTGTAGTCTATATCGACCGCGAGTCCCCATGCATCCCCCTCAAGTACTCTACAAAACAATTTTTTTGCTATTTTATGTTCCATTACCAACATATGAGATTGTTAACAAAAAAATCAAAGATGGCGTCCAAAATGGCTGCCAAAACGCCCACAAAAATGGGTTTTTAAAAATATAGAAAATGGTTGTATAACCTCCAAAAGCTGTGTCAAATTGGAAAATATTAATTGAAAATGGTTTTTAATCATAGAGTTTAGAAATATGACATCATTGTATGTAATCCAAGAGTGACATTCAAAGTCTGCCAAAATTGGGTTAAAGTCCTTGAAAAATGGGGATGTATTACAATTTCAAAAAATGTGTCCAAATTGGGAAAAATATTCATTGGAATTTGGGTTGCTTTCTAATTATTGGCAAGCAATTTCCATTATCAGATTTTTTCCCCAATATAATAAATTCCTAGCTGCTGTCCACAATGGCCGCCAAAATGGTGTAAAATAGGAAAATGGTGTAAACATCAATAAATGGTCAAATAAAAAATCATTGGAATTTGGTTTCCTTTCATTAGTAATTTCCCCACTATAATTTTTTTTTTTCAATTAAAAAAACCCCAAAAAAAGTCATTCGAAAAATGGCAGCCAAATATAAAAAACCCATAGCAAAAATGCTTAAAAACAGGCAAAAAAACTGTTGTTAAGAAGCATAAATTATTTAATTTAAATAATTGATTCTTTTCTTGTCAATAGTTAGCTACAGCCTGGTAGATAGGGTGTTTTTTACTTGAGTGGACACCAAAGCATGCCAAAATAATAATTTGTTTTTGAAAGAAAAATGTTACAAAATGGACATTTTATAAAGATATTGACAATGCTATACTTATTAAAGTACCCGAATTCAGTATTTTAGGAAGAAGCACTTGAGCTGATTCATACCATTGCCAGTAATCCAGCAGGAATTCCAGTTAGAAAGATTGGTGAGAGCCACAACAAACTTGTCATAAAAATGGCCATTTGTAGCAATTGCCCACCGCTTGCCAGATTATGCAGCAAACGTCCATCTGTTAAAGGACACTATCAGTGATTTATCCGACAGATGTGAAAAAATATTTGAAATTTGCAGGAATAGTTTAAAAATGTTTTGTTAAGAGATGAGGTATGATTCCAGAAGAGCCCCCAATTTTTTTCGAACCCGGGTTTTTGCTTATTTGGAATGCTTTACCAAATGTATTAGATACCCCTGAAGTGAAATAACAGAATACGCCGTCTTTATGAATAAATGATGATTTATAGCCTGAGGTGTGCTTTGGCCTCTTTCCGCTACGAAGCCCAACTATCTCCTTATAAGGAGGTATCGGTACGGACACAACGGCAACCTACGGAACGAGGCTAGCTGATTTAGTATTCTCTGTCGTGCACGAAAGTCAAAGCACGGTGTTCTATGGGGACAATTACAAAGTCAGGCAAAAAAGTTCCAAAACAACCTGGTTTGCTGTTTTCTTTTTGTACTTGGTATTCAGGGTTCCATTAGCTGTGGTTTTTGCGTTATGACACACTTTTCAAAATGGTGGACGCCACTTTGGTCCAGATAAGTAAAAGTTTGCTTCTGTGTATGGTTGCAAAAAATATAGCACATTTTTAAAAATATTACAAAAGCACAGAGTTTGCTCTGGCCACATGGTCACAATATCGTATCATTTTCACTCAAACAAAGTAATTTATTCTGTTTACATTATTCAGGTAGCAAATCTGTGAAAAATTAAATATAGGTTTAAAATTGACTGTATTTAGTTCTTTTTCTTAGTTCACTAACTCTTTTCACCGTCCTAAAGGGTATTCAAGATACATTTGTACTCCAGTTCGATCATTTGGGGTTTAAGGGTCTCAGGGGGTAATTACTTTCAATATGCCCAGTCTAGTTTTTGGAATTGGATGTGTATGGATTGTTTGCAATCAGTTAAGATTACAACAGTGCTCAACCCCTTGACACGCATATAATTGGAAGTGGACGCACTTTTTTCAAACCTCAGGAAACAAAATTTGCGTCCAAGTAGACCGCACCCTTTTTCAAAACCTAGTGTGAACCCTGACTTGTTTGTCCAATAAACATTCGGAACGTTCTGGTAGGTGTCTTACAACGATCCTGTGCCTTTGAGCGAAAGTCGTTTTTATCCTAAAAAAAAAATATTCCTCCTGTCACTTTAAAGGTTGCACCCGAGAGACTTTGAAACACCCAATATTGTGTCATAATAGAATATCATATAGACTAGAAACTCAATTAGTTTTGACTTTACTTGTATTTTGTTACAGAAAAAGAGAAAAAAGGTGATTTTTGATTTGCTTATATTTCAATTATAAAACAAGGCTGATTTCGTATTATGTTCCTATTACAGGAAATTAGAAATTCACAATTGTTATTGACCAAAGAAACATTTTTCAGCTTAATCCTTTCAGATGGGAATATTTTGATGGAAGCTTTAAATCAGGGCAAAAATCATACTTTCAATTTTGGGGGCACCTGATATGTGAAATCTACATTGCACCTTTAAGGATAAGTTTGTAGAATTCTCATAAGTGTCAAAGATACGAATCTCGATCCATTCAATTACATCATGTGAGAGAAAGTGGTCAGTTTGGACAATTAGACTAAAATAACCGATTTTGTCTTTATTAGGCCTGCGTTTTGGTCGTATCCTTGCAGGGTATATTAGAATACCAATAACTAGTTCCAGAAAGGCAAAAAATTGATATTTTGATGATTTTTTTTATCTGATGAAATCAAAATCACTGATGTGCCTTTCTTGGGCAGATTCATGCAATTGCTAGTAGTCTGCATGGAATTCCAGCTGGATCAAACAGGATAGTATCAATAATGGCATGAATGAAATGAAGATTTATACGCGATTGCCAATTATCAAAATATAGCATACTTTAAGTATTCCAGGAAACCATTGAGCTGATTCATACAATGCCAGATCGACATTGTGAATTTGAAATTCAACACCGCAGAGCCAGGGGAGGCCAGGGCCATGGCCTCCTTCCAATTTTGAAAGTGGACCCCCAATTTTTCAATAGTGGTTATGATACATGCTCGATATACTTGGGGTTTATCAAAGGTACATGGAGGGGAAAACGAAGTAAGTAATGAAAATTGCTCCCAGTGCCAGTGGCCCCCCAAACTTTGAAAAATCATTCCGCCGCCGCTGTTTTATAGTTTGTTGATTGGCAACCCCGCTTATTTTTTAAAAACTATGCACACAACTTTTATTCTGGAAACATTTCAGGCTAGAAAAAGTCATATGAAAGTAATAATAGTACTAAAATGAACACTTATGGTCTAAGGGTTACTTCCTTGAAAAACTATTCCAATCTGGAATTTTAAAAACACTGCCAATTATGTGAATTCTTGGTCAAGTGTTTCCAGGATTATTAAAAGTTTGCAAGCATAATTAATAATAGTTGACGGTATCTAATTGCTGTGCATTTTCAGTACTTTGTTGTTTTCATCTCATCTGATATTCCCTAGCTTGGAATTCCTGCCAAAGTCCGGCTACAATGGTAAAGAATAGGGCACTCGAATCAGTTGACTATTCACGCAACATTAGTTTCACGTTTATTCCGTGGTCGTCTATGGTGCCCGGACAATGATACCTGCCAGACAATGATTACTTCTACTCCGGTGTAAAGAAATTGAATGAGAGAGAAAACATTTCAAATAAAAACAAAAAGTATTCAAAATAGTTTGGTAAGCGGTGGACAGTCGCTATATAATTAAGGTTGTTAGAACAAAATTGCTTTCTGACTTCAGGTGATATTCTTAGCTGGAATGTTTCCAGATATAAAAGTTTTCTAGCCTAGTTTTAGAAGCAGTAGCCAATTGCTATATATTCCATGCCGAGGAGCTGGCAATTGTATGAATCAGTTGAAGTGTTTTCAAGAAAAATGGAAGTTTGTTAGCATAGGGTTTGAAAGCACTGTGGACAATTCATACATTTTCCAATTACGTACCTTAATGATTTAAATTCATCTGATACTACTCGCTGACATTTCCATGGCACAGTACTAGCAAGTTGTATGAATCAGCTCAAGTGCTTCCTAGAATCCTAAAATGTTTGCTAATTATGATAAGCGGACTGGCCAAAACTTTTCAAAAATGTCAGTACCCTTTCTTCTGCTTTTACTTGATATTCCTAGCTGGAATTCCCAGCCAAATACTGCCAATTGTATGAATCCACTCAATTGAGTGATGAAAGTTGCTGGCATAGTTTAATAAGCGGTGGACAAGGCTATAAACCATTTTGGCTCTTGGAATTCCATGCCGGATTACTAGCAATTGTATGAATCAGTGTAAGGGACCAAATCAATACTCAACCGGCGGGTTTTTTCCGTTCTGCCCGGTTCCAGGCGGTTCATTTCATCCGCTTCAATCTATGAATCCTTGACCCGATTAAGTAATGCAGCAAAACTCAATTGAATTAATTGAACCGTGAGGAACGGGGCAGAACCGGAATTTAACGACCGCCAGTTGTGTATTGAATTCGTCCCCAAGTGTTCCTGGATACTGAAAGTTTGCTAGTACATTTTGATAAGCAGTGGTCAGCAACTTTATAAATTGCCCTTTAGTAACATTTTTGCTTTTACCAGAGTTTCCTAGTGGGAATTCTATGCCAAAGTACTGGAAAATGTATGAATCAGCTGAAGTGCTTCCTGGAATACTGAATGTTGCTGGTATATTTTGATAAACAGTGTTCAATGGCTTTATAAAACGTTCATTTTAATACAATTTTTGCTTGGACCTAATATTCATAGCCGGAATTCCATGCCAAAGCATTGACAATTGTATAAATCAGCTCAAATCAGTTTAATGTTTTGGATAGTTTGATAAGGGTGGACAATGTTATCTATATTAAAAAATAATAATTTAGAACCTTTTTTTCTTTCATCAAATATTTCAAGTAGAAATTCTGTCAAAGTAATTACCAGGTATTTTTACTTTTGATAATAAACATTCTAGATTGGGATACTTGGCAGTTTTTTGGGATGGAACTTTGTAAAAAAATGGCAAAATTTGTTTTTTGGTGGTTTAGTTTTTTTTTATTTGCAATAATTAATCATTTATGCTATACATAACCACATGTTGTGGCAGTTACCGTATTCGACCTATTTAGCGCCCCTCCCCTTATAAGCGCCCCTCGAACCATTGCGACTAGGCAAAATCATGTTCATTAATAGCCGCCTGCCATTTCGGAGAGGTCTGACTGCTCTGTACACTCCACTTTGAGTCTCCACTTCTACATGCAATTGTATATTTGTACTATCTTGCGGCGTATTTCTCAGGCTAATATTTACAAAATTACCAGGGTATATTTAACACCCGGAAAAACATGATAAATATCGCCACACTATAGCCATGCTGGTATTTCGAGAATATTGGAGGAAATTGTACGACTCGTTGTGAAAAAATAAGAGATGAATACTTCCCCGCAATCGCGTGAATACTTCACGCGATTGCTGTGGTGCGCTGTCGTCCGACGGCGTAGTTGTGCATTTGTCCTGAGAAATATCCAACATAATGCTTGTTCGGCATTAAACGAAAAGGGAGATCAATACAAATTAGGAGACATGTTAAAGTAGCTGGTAGAGTCAAGAAATAAGGAGTTAGTAGATTTGGACTGTGAGATTTGTTGGGTATTATTAAACAAGATTGGAAGTAAACCGACGGAATGTGCTGCAATCCATTTGGGAAATCCTCAACGTGGCTCTCAAAATATTATTAGACACTGTTTTGGGCATTAAAGTCGCCAACAATTCCTTATATGTAATGCAATAAAAACAAGCGGATCTGTCCCCATCCCTGTGTTATGTTGTCTTTCATTATTATCTTCACCATTATTTTTTTTTTTTTATGGATCTTTGAGACCCGCTAATATCCGATGGTGAATGTACAGCTAAGTCTGTCAATCATTCATCCCAACGACTAGTACACGTAACTTTGGCCAATCACAATCGACATTCATCATGACGTGTTATAGTATTGTAATCAATACAATACAAGAGCATGAGACGGTGTGATTACTTTCCTCAATACAGCAAGAATAAAAATTCCCCTCCTCAGATCATTATGAAATTCTTTAATGTACGTTTAATATTTCCAAAATAAAATTTTGAAAGATGTGATGACACTACCTTTTTATTTCTTGACCTGCCTACTTCACAATGCGTGTTGAGCGGGATGCTGACATGAACATTTGCATCTGATTCGGCATTCCATGCAAATTTATGGTACACCATTTTTTTGTAGGGGCGGGAATAATTTTTGGTGAAAAATTTAACATTTTGGTTTAATTCCCATAATGGAATTTATTAATTGGCGATTACTTGAGCAAATACGTACATATTTGCAGGAGTTATATGGTAAATCCAAAAAAGAAACATCTAGGACGCGTGATAAAGCATAGTTTATTTGATGGTCACACAAAATAAAATCGTCAGGCCCTTTCCAGAAAGCTGTAGGACATGCTTAGATGGAGCAGTGTGTATGGGAATTGGGGATTTCCCTGGGATTTCCCCATTGCATAATTGATTTGGTTCTACCATTTTCATGTAAGGTGAGTCTTATGTACTATAAATAGCTCCCTAATTAATGTTTTATTTTGGTTGTTTTATTGTCGAATTGTCTTTTGTAAAGTTTATAGGTATATAAATTTACAACTCGTACATCAGGTTTAGCGGGACATTTTCCTACTCTCAATTGAGATGCGTATGATTGCTAGACTGACGGACCCCCGTAATTTTTTCTACGGCTTTGGGTTTAATCTTCCAATGGGCGTGGCAATACTTACCTTAACAAGGCGAACTCGTATTTACGCGATGCGTAAAATAGGTCCCCGCCGAATATCGTGATCACTAAGTGACAACTAAAAATGCACCAGTCCACCCTTAATTTTGGCCACCACCAGCTCGCCAAAAATAACTTGAAAAATGGTTACCTTTTGGTAAAATGCTCAAGAAAATCTTACAAATCATCAATGCAAAATCCCTGAAAATTCACTAAATTAGTAAAAAATCTGATAATTTATTCAATTGGCAACACTTTTGAGAAAATCATGTGACCACATTTTAAATTTGAGACTCATACGGGGTCTGGAAAGGGGCGAAACACCAAATTTTACGTATTTTCACATTTTTCAAGAAATGTAAACAGGCTGGCAACACAGACTGACCCACGTGTAACAACCAGAACTAAATAACCTTTCAATTAAAACACGCGTACTACATATGTTAATAACTTTGTTGTGTATAACTTTCCCCCCACCTAGCAAGACCTGATATTGCATACTAATAGCTCATCCTTGCATATTTAATTTGGCACAAAAATACGCCCAAAATCTAATCAGGTTGAGACTCCTCAGTCCGTTTCCTTCCCCCACAAGTTTACAACATCAGTTAGACGCCTTCCTGAACTCCAGAAAACTTGTACCAAGGCTTGCGGGAAAGTTTTCATAAATTATGCAAATTAGATACTAACTTCGGCATCTTTTAACAACAAACCAAAATCTAATAAGGGTAGAGAACTCCATCATCACCCCCCCGCTTCCTTTCCACAAGTTACAATCACATAGCCCTCCCGGAACTCCAGATAAATCGTACCAATATGGCCACAATGTTGACCTTTTCTGGTCCTTGCAATATTGACCTTTTTTCCGTTACCCCTTTTCCCCCTACCCCCTGACACCCAGGGGAGGACCCTGGGAGTATGGATTACAATGGTTAGTAGGGGGTTTCCCCTCCTACAATATACCCAAGTTTGGCTACTCTTACCTCATCCAAAAAAGATATGCCCAAATGTTCCAAGGGTTAACATTTTATTAATCATGACTACATACGACTACATACGGCACATACGGAGGGAGCCATTTGATAGTCCCCCCTCCCGAACTTCGTTCGGCGGGTACAATAAAAGGAGTGTTGTCATTTGTGAGGCTTCTCTACAGCGACCAAACGATGTTATTATTTACTCTGATCCTATTAATTCTGATACCATTTTCATTTTAAAAAATCTATATATTAATTAAGAAGTTAAAACATGGTTGAGGCTATTATAGAGACTGTACAATACTTATGCAGAAGTTAGGTGTAGCCGGCGTGTATAAAGCTTTCCAATAGGGAATTTGCGGTCAAAAGTACTTACCGCCTATGTATCAAAATGCGCAGCCCCACCTAAAATGATACTTAAGCGCCCGGGCTCTAAATAGGTGAAACTGTATATGCATTTACTATGAACTTGTATACCTTGAAAAGGTCAACGGATAACACTTTATTTAGCACACGTGTAATTTTTTATATTTAACCCAAAGGATAGGCGGCGTTGCACAAGATTATAGTGTGATTTTGTTAATTCGGTGTCCCGTTCATTAAAAGTTTTCGACGATTCTATTCTAGTTGATAGGTTGCCGTTTATCCAGAAAATCACTGCAACTTTTAAATATGTGGCGTGGATTGAGGCCAACATTCTTGCACCTGGCTTCCATTTCCAGTCATAAGATTTAATGGTTCCGTTCCATTGATGTGAACCAGTAATCTGAGTTGAAACATACGTTGTATAGCATGTATGCGTGTAAATAGAAGAGCGTGGCTTATTGATCCCCATACCCTCTTCAAGAGAAAGTAATGTCGGTTAGATTGAATACAAGTGATGTAGTGGCAAAACCACGAGATAATAACTACAGTCCAAACCATTTTAAAGTTATTTAATTAGCAAATTATTGCATTGCACCTTCTACCATAGACACGACAAAATAGATGATTAACAACATACCATTTTACTGATTTTAACCCAAAAGGGATCATGAAATTTAAATTAACTTAAATCATTTTTCAAACCAAATATTTTTTTTGAGCTTTACTCTGCATGAAAAGGACATGTACGCTTAGTACTGTATCACTTCTACACTTATACTGCACTATATCTTCCGGCTCTTTCAATTTCGGTATCAACACATCCCCTCCAAGTAGAACCATACCCTCGACAATATGCATGAACTGACATGAATAAAAATCAGGACTATAACATCTGGTTAAAACAGGTGTTAGTGTTATGATTATTAACATGTTAATTCTGTACAATATTAATGCTTTGAAAAATCATAAATCGTACACTCCTTCCTATATTTTTGGAGAACCTTTGAAAACTTTAGCACTTGTAGTCAAGTGTAGTAGTACTAAAGTACATTTATCTTATACAGAAAGTGCCAAATCTGCTTAAGGTAAGGGCGGTGATACTGAACTAAAACTAGTAGGAAAATAATAAAGACAATGGAGGGTCTTCTAGGTAAACAAACAACATCAATGAATAATAAGTATTCAAATCAGTTAATTTATCATACTAAAAATAAAGTTTAATAAAAAAATCAAAAAAATTACTTAGTTCCAAAAGAAATGAGATACTTAGCCCCAAATACACCACCTAAATCTCGTCTGTCACTTTTGTCTGTTAAAGACAATGAGCTCATCAAGTAGTATTTATTTTGATACCAAAATCATCTTTCTATTCTTAAAGGTAGTCTTTTTACAAGGAAAAATACGATTTTGTGTGTTTTATTAAAAACATGACTTTTTGTTAAAATTCGAATTTTCACCCTCAACCCGACGGCTACTGCAACTAAGACCTTGATTTTTGGATTCAGCACAAAATTTTGAGCAAGACTGACCCTCTCAACCTTTTGACCTCAGGACCGTGCAGGAAATTGATGCTATGCAACAGACTACTTGGAGTCTTGATCATAAAGTTATTCGGTTCACGTAACAGATGGGAATAAAACCATCTCAATAAATGGTATAATGAAAATGAAATTGGACAAATTCATTATCGAGCTACCTGACTGACTGATATAAAAGCCCAAGGTCATTTATTACAAAAAATATAAAAAAAGTAAAAAAAAACTCTCTATAAAAATATTGTACACTATTGCTTCATACTTACTGAAGTAAAACTCCACCGGGAAACACTTTTTCTGCCCAGAGACACCCTCCTTTCTTCATGTACATCCATGTGTACTCCAGTAGCTTAAATGTCATCATAAAGCTCATTATCATTGTCGGAACATGTTTGCTTCTCAACCACAGCCTGGTTCTTGTTCCAGTGATGATCAAACATAAATTGCTGTTCTGCTTTATTAACCTGTTGTAAAATAATCACCAAATTTGTCATATATTTTGAGGAATTTGTGATTGTGAACCTCTCATACATTCAATGTCGGTCAATGGTTGTGTGATTAATGGGTGGTGGTGAATATGTTCCTCTGAACACTATTTTTGTGAAACTTTACAATTAGCATGTATTGGATGGCAAAGCAAAGAACCTTCCACAAAAATCAGTCCACAGATGATGGACAACATAAAACAGAAATTTGCTTCATAACAAAATCCCCCTCGACTAACTTGAAGCCAGGGAATAAAAATGTACATGAAATAGCTAATAGCTTGTCTTCCACCATCCAGACCTCAACCCGATAGAAATCTATATTACCGTAACCACTCGGGTATATAAACCCACCTTCGGGTATAAGCCCACCCCCAATTTTTAAAGAAAATACAGAGCTAGCATACACTCGGGTATAAGCTCATGTGGTAATTTTAGCATACATGAAACAACGTGGCAGTAAAAATCACAAACAAAATCACATTCTAAAACTTGAACTATTCTATAGAGCCATCAAATTAGGGCCCAATGCATTGGGATGGTTTGTTTGCTATAATTACTTTAAGGAAAGTGATGGGAAAATTGAACTTTTATTTTTAATATCTGCTACAACTAAAGTGTACATTAAGTGTTATCTGGTGAATAATAATGCTCTTGAAATGATATTTATTGCAAATTTGTATCAGATATTTGCTCCCAAGTTCTAGCCCCTCCCCGGGTATAAGCCCACCCCTATTTTGAAGTAAAATCTTCCTTTTATGGGGGTGGGCTTATACCCGAGTGCTTACGGTACTAAAAAAAACCAACTTTGTTTGTGGGTTTGTTTGTCCGGCTATGTGTTTCGCCGTCCTTTAACATATGGATATGAATTTTGGTATGGTGGTAAAGCTCCGATGTACGAGGTTTGTGGTCATGTTTACAAGGGGTCATTTGGGGGTCAAAGGTCATCCAGGGGTCTTTATTGGGTAACTTGGGCATGCTGACGGATGGGGGATATGTTGTGGTGTGTGGGTGGTTAGAAGAGTTTCGCTGTACGAGTTAGTGGTCATGTTTACGAGGGTCATTTGGGGGTTCAAAGTCATCCAGGGGTCATTATTGGTAACTTGGGCAGCTTGTTTTTGAAGTATGGATATGATTTTGGTGTGGTGGTAAGTTTCGCTGGTACGGTTTAGTGGTCACAGTTTTGAGGGGTCATTTGGGGGGGTAAAGTTCATCCCCCCAGGGGTGCATTATTGGTTAACTTGGCATGGCGTTTATGTATGGATATGAATTTTGGTAAGGTGGTAGAGTTTGGCCGTACCAACATTTAGCCCGGCAGCCCAGAAGGTTTATTTAAATGAAAAGCGGCAAAGCTGCTGATGACATGGGCTGAAAGGGTGTTCAAGACACATCATAAAAATACATTGCTGCTGGGACTGCACCATGGCTTTCCCGAGATATCCAAGGTGGTGTCCACAGTGAAAGCCATAGTTGATAATAGATGAATCAGCACTATATCTGTTAAGATGTGTTACTGGAAACAATAAATCCATTTCTGTCACTTTCAAAGTTAATACATACTTCTATTTCAAAATGGCTACCAAAACAGATAATTCTAGAATAAGCCCCAAAACAGCAACTTCACGCATTAAAATTATTTGCAAAATATCCTGGTACATGCTATTGGATACAATAAACATATTTATGATCAGTGGCATACGGTGGCTGTCAATCCAAAGGGGAAAATTTCCAAGTTGTCCCGCCAGAGGGGGGAAAAATTTGTAAGTCGTCCTGGCGATTTGCTCCAATTAAGTCTGAACTTGACTGTTCGATGAATTTACTTTAATTTTGCCCAAATTTAGGTTGAAATTCCCTGTAAAAGAAGGATGAAAATGCATATTTTGATCCATATCGTCCCGCTTTCGAGCCAGAGGGGGCAACTTGCATAACTCACCAAAAATAACTCTACAAAAATAACTACAAACATCCCATTGATGAACTCCATATATTTACATACATACATACACACTAGGCAGTCACCCAGTTTTCGCGATCACCTCGCCCAAAAAATGTAAAACATAACTTGTCCATTAACTCCATCCATAACTCGCCAAATATTAGCAGATGGAGCCCATTTTATAGTCCCCGTCCTGAACTTCATTCGGCGGGGACAAAAATGGCGAGAATTCACTTTATTAAACACCTAATTTGAGGTCTCCAATTTCACCTGGCCTATGTTCCATGCTTCCACTATAGCGAGTTTAATAAGTCCAACTCAGGCAGAGCTGTGTGTCACTCTGAGTAGCACAACTACTGCACCTGACCACAACAGGCGCAGGGGTAGAATTTCGTTTGAAGAGTGCGAGATCAGTCTTGATTCTCCCAATGAATTCTTGCGGGCATATCTAATTTCGCTACTGTGTGAATTAAGAAGTTTACAAGATCAACATTAATTCACACAAATCAATTTACAAGAATCTTTGTTGCGAGATCACTTCCTCCGAAATTCTAGCCCTGGAGGCGTTGCGCCGTTTGTGGTTTTATACCTTGACCAGTAGGATCCTGGACCCAGCCAGTGTGCACAACATACCACCTGGCAGGTACCATTTGTTTTTTTTTGTTTATTTAATCTTTCTCTAGACAGGGATAGCCCTAAAAATACAGCAAAGCAATCGGCATTTTCCAACCTGAAAACAGATGTTCAAATAATGGAGAATAAATGTTAAATTTATGCAGTACATGTTGTGAAAATAATAAGTTTGTCGGTTTTCGTAGGGCAGACAGCCTTGATCAAAGGCTACTGTGAACAGAATGACACTAGTGTAATCTAGTACCCACCACCTACACTAAAGGACAAATACAAACGTGCATAAAATGATGACGTAACATTAAAGGAATATAAATGAAGTTGTCATACAAAGAAAATGTAACATGTAAAATGTCTAATGAAAGTCGTTAAATAACCTACCATTACTTTAACGATCTCACTTTTTTATTTTCAGATACTTCCATGAAAAAGATCATTTCGCATATCCGTGTAACCATTTTAAGCGATTCAGCAATACGTATATTTAATTAGCTCTTTTTCATACCTAATAATGCGCCAAAAGCTACACATACTATTGCGGCCACCGTCACTCCATAAATCTATCATCCTATTCAAGTTTGAAGTAAATCGGGCCAGCGTTTACCTGCAGAGCATTTTTAAAAAGGTTAACCCGATTCATACGTACGAACTGACGGACATATACGGACAACAAAATTTTGGAACGATTATGTTCCTCCAGCTCCATCAACATTTCGTTCACGTGCGACACCACTAATAGGAGAGTGATCAGTTTAGCCAACAACGCAGAACAGATTTAATGCATTGGTAAGGACATTCGTAAAAATATTGTCAATGATCGTGGCTGAATTTCTCGTAATAAGCGTTGGTCGGTCAATTAAAGGAAACGTATTATGAACATAAAAATTATTAACCAAAATCAGTAATTTGGGGATTAGAGTGTAACTCAAAAGATCAAGATTAAATTCACCAGCAAATATAACAGTTCTTGTTTCAAGAGTAATAAGATCAAGACAATTCAATAAATCAGAATTGAAAACATCAATTAGGGCCTATGGGCGCGATGATATTAAATATTGCCAACAATAACATTTTTCGAGTGAGGGGGAGACAGAATTTCGACAAAAAATGAGGATGGATTCGGAATGAATCAATATGAGATTACCTGGTTATAATGCTGAATTAAATTAAGATATCTCTAGCTTAAATAAGAGTGTGTCCAAAATGTTACAGAGCAAAACCGCGCTTCAGAGGTTAGCAAGATGAACGAAATTTCTGAAGGGTGTTCTAAAGGGGTATTCCACAATTTCAAGGGTAAATGGATGGTAATTAAATGCATATGGATACATTCATAAATGCCAATACGATTGTGTTACATGCAAACCAAAAACACATTAGCACATGACGATGTTCATTTTAAAGGGGAAATCCAACACTTACCTTTTTAGTAATTTTAACATAAACAGTAATTTCCATGACTACATAAACTTTTCATTTTACTCAGTATGCAGGATTAAAATGGTATCCTTTCGCTGCAAGCTTATGCAAAATTTCTGATGTTTAAGTCAAATGTAGATGTGAACTATCTAACACTTAAGAATTAGAGGGACAATACCCAGTTTAAATTTACTCTTATTTAATAATTTAAAGGTGCTACGAGAGATTTCACATATCAGGTATCCCTAAAAAAATTGAAAGTTCTGATTTTTGCCCTGACATAAAGCTTTCCATCAAAAATATCCCTGTCTGAAAGGATTAATCTGAGAAATGTTTCTTTGGTACAAAAACTGAAATTTCTAATTTCGTATAGGAGCAAATATGAAATTCAGCCTATGTTTTACATTGAATTATAATCAAATCAAAATCACCTCTTTCTCCCCTTTTAGACATTTTTTTTAGCACAATACAATGTAAGAATTCTTTTGAGTGTCAAATCTATATGAAATTACTATTATGACACAATATTTGGGTGCCTCCAAATCTCTCGTTGCACCTTTAATTAAATCCTTTATAATACTCTCAAACAGTACGGCCATACGCACGATTTATTTTTGGTTGGTTGGGTGCGCGCGGCGGCTGCGGACTTCAAAAAACTAGTCTTCTTTTGTAAAAGTGGACCTAAACACCTCAGAAGCGCCACGGTGGCAGGTTTGAGCCCTTGAGTGGCATCTGGACTAAAAACATTCGTACATCAAAACAACTCTTTATCCCAACTTTGTCAATACTAGCAGTGTGTTTTAAATCTTTCCAGATGAAAGGCGTCTTTGAACTGGAAAGATGTAATTATTTAACAATCAAGGAGTGCCCCTTTTAAGAAAATTTAAGTAATACCTGCTAAATGTCTTTTGGGATTGTATTGGGCCACTGTGAGAACTGAATAATGTTATGAAAAAGGAATTAATATCTACCATTCATTATTTTGTTAAGCTTTTTATAAACACTTTGTCCTATGCACAAAGAAACTTTGACATTTAAAGGGGAATGAATGCCCCTTTATTTTTTATTTATTTATTTATGAGGACCGAGACCTCAGAGGTATACCCAACAGTGGTTAACCACTTTTAACAGGGTTCACATTAGTGAGCGTTTTTGCATCATAGACGTACTTTTTCAGAGGTGGACGCACTTTGGTCTAGATAGAGTAAAATTTGTGGAAGCAAAAAAATAGCACTTACAACTACATAATAAAATCAGAGTTTGTTCTATAGTTTGTCTCATCTTAAGTTGAAGGTGACGTCACTGCGATTTTTATGTTGCGCAGCCATGAATCGCGCGCGCTATGCTTGAAATCATAGGATGATACGCACGCGAATAAAGGCGGCACGATCGATACGCTAGTGGGAATGCAAAGACGCATAATGACGTCACCTTCAACTTGAGGTGAGACAAAGTATAGCACATGCTCACACTGTTGTATCATTTTCACTCAAACAAATAATTATTCTGTTACTATTAAATACATGTTTTAAATCTGTGAAAATAAATATAAGCTTAAATTGGACTGTATTTTTCATCTTTTTTTAGTTTACTAACCCTCTCTCATCTGTCCCAAAGGGTAATCAAGATACTCCAGAGTTCTTTGGAAGTTTAATGGTCATCAGGGTAACTACTTTTCAATATGCCCAGTCTAGGTTTTGGAATTCGATGTGTGTGGATTGTTTACAATAGTGTAAAACAGTGCCTCAAACCTGTTAAAACTTGACATTTAGGTAATCTGTATGAACGCAAAAAATTTGAAGTAGATGCACTTTTAGAATCTAAGGGAAACAAATTTGCGTCCAAGTAGACGCACTCTTTTCAAAACCCTGCCACTCTACTAGGGGTATCCCTCGAAATTGACCAGGACGACTTGGGACAATCAGGGGTTACCACCCTACTCTCGAAACTGACTGTGATATACATGTACAGGTATAACTCCCTGTACATGGGACGGACGGCTTAACATCCCCTCCGAAGAATGGGATATTCTCGTGGTTCATTTGCCCAAGTCCAAATGAACCATGGGGAGAGTGGAACTCTAGTTTTAATCAATAGTTCTTATAAAAATTATATCCAGAATTTAGTACCCGATTAAATCCCAGTTAGTGGCACTAACAGGGTTTGAACCAGGGACCTCCTGCACCAAAGGCAAATATCCTAACCAGTGGGCCCACGCTCTCCCTCTTTATGCTAGCTTTGTAATTGCATTCTGTTTGGAATTCTTTTAGCATATAGGGGGCCGTCTATAGCAATAGCTACAGTATTTTGGTATTTTTGCAGAGTTATGTTGGTAATTGTCTAGGAAACTATACCTGTGAACGCGGATGCTTAAAAATGCGTATTTATCATAAAATAAGCGATTTTGTAATTACAAGTGCGATCCCAGATTGCACCTAACGGCAGAGCTGGAAATGCCAAGTTTATCTCCGTCCATGATGAAATAGTGCCACCTCAAATAAAATGACCTAGCTGGACTTGTCTGAACCAATAAAGCAACTAATGGATGAGCGTACACACGTACATGGCGCTATTTCCCGGCTATTTCCAGCAGCCGTCGAATTATTATCGGAGATCTCCGATTAATTTTTCTAATTACAAAATTACTTTGTTTGCCACACATATACATTTTCGAGCTTAACAATTCACGGGTATAGTTTACTAGCCAGTTAGCAATGCAACCGTGTAAAAATCTCAACATTTTTGAAAAATTTGGGGTGCTCTTCCAAAAAATGTGCTATTATTGCTTTGAAAATGCTCAATTCCAAAGTTAGAGATATATCGGATTTTCCGTTTTCATGCAGTAAACACTTATGCACAGTATAACAGTGCCATAGGATAGCGTGTATAACAAAAATTCTGGATCCATAATTTTATAACAGAGTTGTGATTTACTATACATGAAGGACTTTGATTTGAGCTTAGTTATTTCACATAGGTAGGCACAGACCT